>JAYJMF010000085.1:2688915-2703949 GCA_036873715.1 Salvia sclarea
TGTATTATTATGCATAACATGATAATTGAAGATGAAGGCCCCAACGTCGAGCATTGGGATGACGATCAGGCAGCGAGTTCTTCAAGTGGTCCGGCTCAATTTAATCAAGGTGTTCCTACTGCCTTTGCACGATATATGGAGAGACAAGTTGAGCTCCGCGACGCAAGAAAACATCACAAACTCGAACACGACATGATCGAGGAAATATGGGAGCGTTTCGGTAGCTAATCGGTTTTTTTTTTCAAAAAATTGTATTGTAATTTTCCAAATATTCAATATAATTTATTTAATTATAATTAATTGCATAGTTTTAATTTAAATTATTAGTTATTAATAAAAATTAAAAAAAATAAAATGAAGCTAAGTCCTCCAACACGGAGGTCATCAATGCAGAGCCCGCAAACTCTGCAATTATTTAATAAAATATTATTATTTTTTGGCCAAAGCCCTCCATGTTGGAGGGCTTTGCAGCCAACACCCTTAGATAGCTTTTGAATGTTTGATAGTTCAAATAGTAACAAAATCGAGTTATCTTGCTTCACTGTGTCCAATTATTTAATTGAGCTTCAAAATCTTTAAATAATCACAAAAACTGAAGTGCATACATTCAAAATTGAATGTTATTTATTTGTAGGAAAAATAGTGTTATTCATTTCCCCCCAATAACTACAAAATGGTACTTATAATAAAAAACATATAAAACATCTGAACAAGAGACCACATATAATCTATAGAATTATAAGTGGGTCTTTTTCTTAATTATTATTACTACTATTTTTTTCAAGGAAAGAATAGTAAAAATTAAACCCTTAAGATCGTTCTTACACAGAAGAGATTGCATCGATCGATCGATCGAATGTCCCTAACATAATTAGATATGGTTTAACCCAATTGAATTTGAAATAAAGTTGCTGATAAATTTACAGTAAAAAGAATAGTACTACCAGTAAACTGCAAATAATATACCTATTACCTAGATACATATGTCAAAATTATTAATTTTATTTATATTAAGTCCTATCCTATTCCTAAATGAGTAATAATTAATATTAATATATATTTAAATTGTTTTGATGATTTCCGATTCCGTGCATCTGGAGTAGTTGGAAGCGGGAATGAATGTTCATTCATGGCGTTTAGCTGAGCCGTAATTCCGCCTCTTCAGATTTATCTTCACCTGCCAAGTTAACACTCTCTCTCTCTCTCTCCAAATCAACGCACAGTTGCACACATACAATTGGTCAAGAATTGAAGCTGTCCATTTCATTCACTCCTTCTTCACTTGCTGCTGCAGAGCACAAGCACATGTATAGAAGAAAAAACTAATAGTAACAAATTCACACCCAAATCCATCTCTTTGTCGTTTTCCTTTTCCCTCCCAATTCCACTCTTCGCCATCCACCACCACCAGGTTACTTCCAATTGCTCTCGATTTCAGTTGATACTTCTCTTTTTTGTGCCAATTGCCAGCTAGAAAAGTTGCTTTTTATTAATCTTCTTGTGGTGATAATAAAGATGGTGTATGGGTGTGATATACAGATGACATGAACCCATATGCATTTAATGGTGCTTTAATTTTATTTGATTTCCCCCTTTGAAGTATGTTGTTATCTGTGCTGAGCCGCAGGGAAAGTGGAATTAGGGGGATGAGGGGTTTGGAAATGGGCGCTGCTGGGTTTATGAATGTCGCCGGTTACGCTGTTTCCACCAAGCAATTGGGGTGGCTCTCCTCGGTTTTGGCTGGTATTTTGATGTGCAAAGTTGTAAGCGCCTCTCTCTCTCTCTCACACTGTTTTTTGTTCATTTTATGTGAATTGGAGATGTCTTTACTTTTAGCCGACATGAAATTATGATTTATGAAATGATTTTAGCTAACATCTAATTTTTCATGAAAATTCAAAATCATGAGGTTTAGGGTTTAAGGTTTTGGCACATTACTTGAACAAGATAGATGTTTGTTCTTGCTAGGCAAATGCCCAACAGTTAGGCATGTTTTGCCGCATCTAGATTTCGTTTTAAAGAGCTCCGGTTTTGTTCTTGAAGGTATATGACTTAACGGGTGTAATTAGCGCGTCATTAGTGAAGGAGTACAGGAGACTTAACAGGAAACAGAAACTCGAATGGAACAACAGGTAATGCTTTTGAGTTTTCGTTATTGCTCCTCCTTATCTGGCAATTTCTATTGCATCTGAAATTCGAGTGGTTACTGTTTGTTTGTGCAGAGGGTTCTCCACTTTCCACGCCATTGAAGCAGCAGGTTGCGCCTTCTATCTACTGCTCGTTTCTGATCTTTTTTATGATTCTCGAGAGCAGTTGGTCATCAATAGGTCATCAAGTTTCTCGAACACTATACTGGGGGTACGTGCATTTACTTGATAATATAGAGTTCGTTAGTTCTAATTCAAATCTTCTCAGCCTCAGAAATTAGCATACTCGATCAGAAAACCTAATGTAGATGGCCAGATCTTCATTATTTGGATTCTTGCAAGAATCTTGCCATATATGGAACTAGTTGTCAGTTACTTAGCCGTGTCAATTACAAACCTGTAGATCTGATTTATTTATGTTTTCTAGTATGCTTTTCTAATATGTTTTGGCTTAACGATGCAGGTCTCCATCGGGTACTTTTTATCAGACTTGGCAATGATTCTCTATAAATATCCTGCCTTAGGTGGAATGGAGTATGTAAGTATTCTCTTATATAATTGATTTTTCCCTCTCTAATAACTATTCATTCGATATTATTGTAAACCGCCTCTTTTTTGCTCTGGTGAGAGGATGTTATTCATCTGGCTCGTTTCTTGTGCTAGGTCGTACATCACGGACTCTCCATGTTTGCAATTATTCAGTCACTTTTCAGCGGTCAAGCGCAAATCTACATACTAATGGTTCTCTTCACTGAAAGCACAACCCCGTTTGTTAATCTGAGATGGTAAGCTTAGGAAACAGAAATTCTGCGGCCTCCTTTATTTTCTGTCTTGTTGGTTTCCGGCTCGTTCTTTATATCTCTGAACACACTCAGGTATCTTGATGTTGCTGGCATGAAGAATTCTAGACTTTATATATACAATGGTGTTGCTCTGTTCTTGGGTTGGTTGGTACGTAGCATTTACACTTCAATAAAGTTCAGCACATCATTTCTATTTTTATGTTTTTAAGGGCATTTGTCATTAGAGCAACTCAAATGAGTTTCATTTCATCTATTTTCTTTCATACTTATCATATTTTAATGGTTCTTAATACATAATTTTGATACTCAGGTTGCAAGGATTCTCTTATTTGCTTACTTCTTCTACCACATGTACACCCATTTTGATCAGGTGAGCAAGCGTTTAATGGTTAATGCTATTGTTTGTTCAATCTCTTCCTCGACTAACAATCCTATTGCATTAACAAACTCTGTTAAATTTACATCAAAGACCGTCATAGTTGTAAGCTCATCTTATTTGGATCATTGCATACTTTTCCTTTCACTAACGATATACTCCGTAGAATTTCAGCCATGATACTCATTAGGCTATTACCCAAAGCTCCACTTCCAAGTGTCTAGAATTGCCATATCTTTTGTTGTTTGAAGCCTATTCCAGAGAACCTTGAATGGCACTTTAGCTTATTATCACTTGTTTTGATTTGATTATATTTAGATTGATACCCTAGAACGGGTTTGCCCCATCCCCGATTCTGATTAGGTTCGTGCACAAGTGACTAATATATCATTGTATTGGCTCGTATTTTAGGTGAAGCTAGTGTTCCCACTAGGATTTTACAGCTTGCTTACAGTGTCCCCTGCGTTGGCAACGATGAACGCCTTCTGGTTCTGGAAAATTGCGAGAGGTATGGTAAGAACCTTGAGCAAGGCTAGACACAGTCAATAGTTTTTGAAATTCTCATAAGGCATGTCAATACCACTTGTTATCAACTCTCAACGCAACTGAGAGCGTTTACTTATAAAACTTGCTATTGTTCAAGTTTGATTACATCTTACCTCAAAAAATTTCATCAAACAATTTTGCAGTGATATTCAGCTTTTAACCTGATTCTTTATACCTATGAGGTTCATGACCCCCTTTGATTAATCAACTCTTTTTTATATGTTTATTATTTTTATTCTAAAAGCTAAAATATTTATGACTTTTATATGCATAATACTAAATAGTGTAACCAAATACATGTCTAATATTTGTGTATGCTTAATACTACGTAGTTTTTGTCCAGAAATAGATAAGTTACTGTTTAAATCATCAATCTTGATAATTTAGTTGGATGATGGTGTTATAATTATTATAAATTCAAACAAGCACCAGTTTTATTTATTTTTGGAGTTGGGTTAATTAAGTATTGCTGACCGTCAACATGCGAAAGACAGCAAAAAAGATAAGAACAACTCTCGTAATTTCCAGCCCCATTTTTGGATTACAACTTATATGACAACTTATTATTGAATTGTAATAATGCTTCTTTTGGCTCCTTGTAAGTCACAACATCTTTATTTAAAATCATATTCTATTAAGTGGGATCCATATATCTAAATTCAAGATTTCTGTATTTTATTATATCAAATCATAGAATATATACGACAGTGTTACGACCAATTACGAAATTCAAAGTAGATCCAAACAAGGACCATGAAACACTAATTATAGATTTGCGTGCCTGCGTTTGTGCATGAAATTTCTCGTTGGCAAAATTTGAATTTATAAGTTATTGACCAAACTTTGGAATTGGAGGGTCATATTGAAATAAGATTACCGAAATTCTTGGAATGGGGTAATATTGAAATAAGAAAGACAGTTTTCCAATAATCCATCTTAGAAAGATTATGTTAAGAAAGAAAAAAGAACGATTATGTTGAGACACGAGTTTTTGATGAACTTCCGATTGAGATGAAAGGTCTTCTTCATGTTCTGTGCATGTGTTTGTCATAGGAGTATTAAATAGCTTGGTTTTCTTAAAAAAAGGGCCATCTTAGACTAGGAGTATTATTTCTTTGTCACGCCTATTTAAGCGCAACAAAAAAACATTCCAATGTGCTCCATCTCATTATGTGTGTGGTCGGGTCCGGATTGTATTTATTTGGGTTCGTTCAAACATGTTTTAAGTGAATTTTTAGGATAAAAATGACACCTTTTGTGAATAAAAATAATAATAATATTATAGATAAGAATGAATAAATTAATTAGAATTGAATAATTAATTAATTGATTTAACTTAATAATTAAATAAATAACTATGAATAAATTAATTAATGAGCAATTTGCGCGCGAGTGCAAAGGTGACCGGCTCATCTCATCTTCAGATGTGTTTCACATACTACTTCTGTAACTGTCTCCCAAACTTTACTCTTTAAATAACTAAAAGAGTGGATCATTAATTCGTTATACGATCTCGGATATATTTTACATACCACATTTCAAAAATTACTAACAAAGTAATAATAAAATAAGAAATGATAAATTAATCTGGAAATTAAACACATTAATCCTTTGTGCTTCCTCACCAAGCTTACATGCCAGGAAACGGTCTTCAGCCGACCGTTACCATCTCAAAACACTCTTTCTCTCTCTCTCTCTTCCACACTTCTCTCTCATCTCATCATCTCCATCTCCATCTCCGCCATTATCGTTTTTCTCGAATGGCACACGACATAATCTAACCCACACTCAATCACACCAACACCAATCCATCTACTCATCATCAACACCTTCTCTGATTTACTTTCCACTATCATGTGGCGAGCTCCGGTGCTCAATCTTCTCCGACAGGCGGCGAGGCCCGCCGTCGCCCTCCGCGGACCCGCCTGCCGGTTGATCGGCCAGCCGCCGGCCCGCCACAGCAGCAGTGGAGGCGGCGGCGAGGAAAAGGAGAGTGCCAAGGCGTCGATGAGCCACGCGGAGGCGAAGCGGCTGATGCGGCTGGCCAATGTGGAGGCGCTCAAGGAGAAGCTGGGGAAGGAAGACAGAGAAGTTATACCCTACGACGAGCTCATCAGAATCTGCCGCGCCACCGGCGTCGCCACCTCCCCCGACGAGGCCGCCGCCTTCGCCCGCGTCCTCGATGACGCCGGCGTCGTCCTTCTCTTCCGCGACAAGGTCTACCTCCATCCTGATAAGGTTAGGCACCCAACACCTTTTTTGCCTTTTGCTGTTTTCCACACTATCTTTTTCCTTTGGATGCTTAGATGCCCTGATGTTTGACATTCCAATTTCCCATGCAAAGAATCTAATATTTCCTTTTTCCTTTTTAAGGATTAAGGCATCAACCAATCAGGCATTGATTGATTTTTGTGTGTGTGAATGTAGGTGGTTGATATGGTGAGGAGGGCGGTGCCGGTGGGGCTGCTGCCGGAGGAGGAGGAGGTGTGGAAGGCGGAGCTGCAGAAGCTGCAGGAGAAGAAGGAAGAGATCGACATGGCGGCGCACAAGCAGGTGCGTCGCATTCTGTGGACCGGGCTGGGGCTGGCCGTCCTGCAGGTCAGCCTCTTCTTCCGCCTCACCTTCTGGGAGTTCTCGTGGGACGTAATGGAGCCCATCGCCTTCTTCACCACGACAGCAGGGATCGTCATCGGCTACGCCTACTTCATGTTCACTTCCAGAGACCCCACCTACCAGGACCTGCTCATGAGGCTCTTCCTCGCCCGGCAGAGGAAGCTCATCAAGACACACAACTTCGACGTTGTCAGGTTCGTCCAGCTGCAGAAGCACTGTAGGATGCCTCAGTACACGTCTCCAGCCATCAAGAGGCAGATCGGACTCGACGTTGATCCGGATGATCTCCTACAGGGACATTCTAACCAAAACTAACACCCAATTTTGCTTCTATTTTTCTTAGTTTGCACTTTTCCTAATTCAACCATATCGTTGTTGAAGGATATCCAATAACACACACCATCTTAGATAATTTAGATTTTTTCCATTGAAAAGGTTACCCTCAAATAGAGGCTATACATGAGATCAACAAGAAACAGAGAATTCCATCTACTAATGTGATACTTACACTAGGAACTGAACTGAACTGATTCATACCATTCATTACATGAGATGATAAAGATTGTTCTTCTTGAATATCACAAACTCACCCTCGAGAGAATTTAGGATGTCGATCACCGACTCTTCACTTGATCCATTGAAATGCTCCCGAATATCCGACAGTGGAACCTGCATATACTACGTCAATTATTGATTTGATTCGAATTAAACCACTGTGATTGCCTTCGGAAGTTTAAGCAATTACCCCATCTTTGAAGTTCGTGAGCCAGTCGAGTACAGATTCCTCGGTCGCTTCCATAGCAATTGACTGAACTGCTTCTGGTTCGTCGAGTTTCTGGCGTTTCCTAGATATATCAGCTGAATTCCCATTCAGCATGCTACCAACTTTCATCTGATGATCCACACAGTCAGTTACTGGCACGTCTTTAGACTGATCACCTTGAATCTGGGATTCGGACATCCCAATCTTCGAGTTATCTACTTTGCAGTCTTGCTGATGGTTAGACGGAATTACTTCAGTCAATATTCTCATCTCTTGCATCGTCAAGCATACCTTTATCTGAGTGTAGGTTACCTAATAGTTACAGAACTCGGTCAAGACGTTACAGAGACCAAATTTGCCATTTTAGTGTAACATCACATGATTGCGTCAATATAGTACTATCTCAGGCGTACCTCTTCAGGTAATTCCATTTTTATAGGTTTTAAATTTGTTCCAACTTTTGACACGGCTTCCTGAATGCTTTTTATTGTCTCCTGCGTAAGTCCAACCTCGAGACATAATCTGGCCCAGTCAATCGGGCAACCCTCTCTTGCAGCTTCAATGATATACATCAAGACTGTTTCTTCTTTGATTGGAGCTGCTCTACTTGGATGATTCTGAAAAAAATCTAGGAAGTAAGTATAAAGAAAATTGTTCAATCACTGAAGAATGTAACTATATGCCTTTCCAGAGACTTACAGCTATTTTGTGGGCTGTAAGGCCACCTTCTTGCCACATTTTCCAAGCTTCGAACTTTGCTGGTGTTAAGCTTTTTTTCTTCTGAATTGTCGTCGCAACCTTACTTTGCATTGGAGATTCTGCACTTGGCTCCCCATCCAAATGAAGACTCAGTTCTTGTGACAGCTGTCTAATGATTTGCAGCAAACGATCTCCATATGTATTTAAAAAGTGCTGCCAGAAAATCGGAATTTCCACATTAGAAACCCAATTGTCCAGTAGTAATTCTTCAGAAGTTGAAGTAAAAGCACAAATTAGTAAATCCATGGTGAATGTCACAGCCCACCTTTTTAACAGTATAAAACAAGAGAATAATGCATGAAAATGAACTTTCCACTAACTTTAAAGGAACTAAAGAAGAAAAATAAAAAATTGATATCTTATTCCTTTTCTTTGCCCTATCTTTCCAGTTTCAACTTAAATTACTTCAACTCAATACTGTCTTACTAAAAAGCCAAAATAAATTCTCACTATATCTGAAAAGTAACATCGTGATGATAGATATTAAACATACCATTTACCGTCTTAATTTGCAAAAAGAGTATACCTGGTTCACACCATCAATATTTGCTAGCCTTGCTCTTGTCGAAGGCCTCGTCAATGTAATCCTTCTTAATGTTTGATCACCACATAATGCATACCTGAAAGGTGAAAAAGATAAATATACAAAAGAAAAGTTTTAATCATCATAAGTTATTTTTCCTCAAGCATAGAGCACAATCAGTGCTTGATTATAAAGAGAAAAATAAGAACTCACGGAGCTGTTCCATGTGCTTTTGCAAGTTTCATTCTCTCTTCAAGAAGCATTTTGTAGAGCTTATCCTCAACCTAAACACGTAGATAAGAAGTACAAACATAGCGGTGAAGCCATGTTCTATGAGTCCAATTTCATGCAAATGGTGAACTTCAAGATAAGCATCCAAATCCAACCAAATGAAGGAGACTGGATATAAAATCCATGACTTTTCATGTTTATCTGCTAATTAATAGTCATTGTAATTTTAGTTATCTTAATGTTTATGTGCTTCTAACTAGAATACCAACGCTTTCGTCAGAATCAATACCTCGGATAATCCATCAAAACCCTGACCCGACTTGTCAACAATCCCATTACCACTTGCATCTCCACTTGCATCATCACCCGCCAATTCTGGAGTCAATGTTATATATAATGGAGGCTGATAATCAGGGTTGCAGGAATTCAAAAACTGAATTCCTCTCGGTCCAACTCTGGTACATCAAAAAAGACTTGTTCATTGCAGTGGAAGTTCACTATTATGAAGATGGACCTTTTCTAGAAAGACAAGTTTTAGCAGGCTCTAGGGTTCTTTGCCCGAATCAACTGACTACTCAGCGAGAGGTTATAATGATACTGCTGGAAAATATTATAAATTTAAAGCCTTTAATCATGAGTCTAGTAGAAATGCATACCTTACAGTTTTGTATACATCTTTGAAGGTTTCAACCAAATAATCTGCAGCCAATGTAGAATTGATGGTAAATCTAAGTGCAAAGCAGAGCATTCAACATTGACTGAGATAGATAAATAAAACATAGGGAAGAAAAAAGTTCAGCTTTCTCTTATCAGGTACCAGATAATCTAGTGCATGAACACAGTATATTTCCCAAGGAGTTTCTCTTGCTCAAAATTGGAAAGACACCGAGGATATTGGGAATTTTTCTTATAAATCTGGATAACAAAGAGAGTGTAATTTTAGCAGACATCAATTCTGAGGTAAGGTTCCTATTATATACCTTGTGAAATTAATTGAGAAGCTAGTGCCTTCCACCAATTAGCTGACATATCTTTCCCTAGGCCATGGGATGGAATCTTATCAAACTGAGCATCAAGAATTTTCTTGGCCTGAAAAACACAGATGAAGGTATAATTAGAAAAAGAACATAGAAAACTGCACAATCTACCAAAAAGCCTAGACAAATATACTTTTTAATGCCTTGAACCAAAGCAGAAAATAAAAGAAATCCAATTTGTTATAAAAAAGGCAGAAGTGCAATGAGAAGTTCAAAGCAAAAGTTATTTGTCCGAAACAAACAAAAATCAAAAAGGAGATGTTGAGGTTAATGCAACCGCTGAGAGAAAAACTGAATCTTTTTAGAGCATATGTCTAGCTTCTTAAATGCTTGCAACGTTAGCTTATCAATTTGTATCAGCACAAAAGCTTACTCTAGATCCACGAAGAACATCAATGGGCAAATTGAGACCCCAGTGTCCGCCGCATGATTGAATGCAAGCCATAAGAAGAAATGCCTCTCTAGACATATCGATCTCTTTTTTTGAGCTGGTGCAATTATCGCAAGTCCCTGCATAAATCATATTTAGCAGACTAGTGTAAGAGAAACTAACTCGTTAAATCTAATAGTTTTAGTAAACCATAAAATGATTCCAAAGATTATCCATTCTTCCTTTATGTACATTGGTTAAGACCAGTAACCATGTGATCAGCTGTGACCAATAAGACATTTGCATTCTTAGAATTGAACTTCCAGCTATTACTTACATATAGTAGTTAGATAACAGGAAAAAATGCAGGTTCAGCAATATTTAGATAAGAAACAGTAACATAGTTTCATACCACAGGTAGAAGATGAATATTTCTCTCCAAAGTATCCTAAGAGAAAATTTCTTCTGCAAGTTGTCACCATGCAATAACGTTGTGCAGCTGCAAATGAATCCATTATTGCTTTTCTTTGATCTGCCTGGTTAAAATATCACATGTATCAGAATCTTTAGCAGAGCAAGTGTATCAGAGAGACATTTAACAAAAAAAATGAGGTAGGGGTCTAGATATATGTGAAACTGTTAAAAATTTGAAGTCAAAGATACATACTGTGCGTGCTTCAGAACAATAAAATTCACCCTTCCCAAAATCACTTCTTGTGTAATATAGCCGGCAGTATGAAGGAATCCCATCTCTACCACAGCGTCCACTTTCCTGATAATATGATTCCAAACTCTTTGGGCAGCCATAATGTATCACATGTCTTATATCAGGCTTGTCAATGCCCATGCCAAAAGCTATAGTTGCAACCATAACATAAAACTCATCTCTGATGAAGGATCTGTAAGAAGTTATGATATATCAATTGCCATTTCAGAATCTTTGATTGACACGAGATTCATACCAAAAAGAATATTATAAACAGTGAGAGTAGAATATACACTACACACTCAAAATCATCAGGATAACAGACTTAAAAATCTATAATGATCACATTTGCAGACACATGTATTCTGAGACTCATAAGACAAGAAATACAGTTATGACATAAGGTTTATAAAGATGTAGACCTGTGGGATTCCTCACGTGCTTTATTAGACATCTGTCCATGGTACATTCCAGCCTGAATTCTTGCTTCATTAAGGGTCACAAAGGTCTGCAGAAGCCATAACATATAATCAGCATCAGACAATCCAGCGCAACTATATTATGGCCTTAGAAATTTCTTCGGAAACGAAAAGTAACTTTAGAACGCCTACATGCATTTTAGATGTGACCTGGATATATTAAGGTTTAAGATGAATTCCCTGCGAACTCATGCATGCAAAACAAGATAGTAAAATATAATGCTAGAGAAACATGAATACCTCTTCCACATCTTTGACAGTAGTGCAGTATATTATAGTTGATTCTGTTTTATGAACAAAGGTAGAGATTTCTGCCACAAGTTCGTTCAGAAAAGCACTGCCCCGGACAAAAGATTTGCAACTGTAGAAGAGATTCTGACGGTCGAATGAGCCAATTGTTATATGTGGAGATTGTAACTTCAACGACTTTACGATATCATTACGAACCCTGCAAGTAAAAACTTTCATTGGAAGCTATGTGCGGAACTGCATTGAATAAACATAAAATGGCAGTGATAAAAAATTTGACAAATTATTGATCACTGATATACAGAATATACAACTGCACAATAGAAAAGCATTCACACAATCCTAGATGAAAATTCTAATGTAGTTCACTATTTGCTTTGATAAATCATAAACCAAGATATCACACATGCTGACAAGTTTGTCCTGCAATTTGAGGACATAATAACTAAAAGTAAAAGACAAAACTATGTACATCAAGGGAACCCAAGTGTTACTAGTGCAAAATAGTATGATTTTTGTGTAGGGATTCTTAAACCCAGCTCCAAAGGCTATGAGAAATTATCCAAATTTTAAGTTACAGGGCACCTTGCGCAAGGGCAATTTGTTAAAGAAATGGTGAGTAGTTTACAGGGCAGAGGCATGTTATCACTGAATGCAGCACTACACTGATTGAAAATGTGAGCCACCAAGGTAGATTCTACTAACACAATATGCAAAATAAACTCTTCTATACAAGGGACTTAAAATTGGAGAGCATGTAATGTATATATGGAAAATAAATATATACTTACTTTTCAGTAGCTGTTGCTGTCAATCCAACAAATGGAACATTCGAGAGAACATCACGCAGTTTGTCTAATTGTTTGTATTCCACCCTGTGTAGTAGACAAACCTTAAATCATAGGTGAAAGATTGAAATAATTGTGACTTAACATGACAGAACAACAGATAAGTTTGCAACTAAAAGTATAACATAAACATGTGAAAGTGCATACTGCAGGATATGTTTTACAAAAAGCATATTTTCTATCCCATATAAAATGAAAAATATTAGATAGAGGTTCTAAATAATCAAATAGGCTTCATAGAGGAATGTGCAGAAACAAAAATGTCTTAGATGACTGAGCTGCAAAGTATTAAAAATTGACTTGATCGGCTGGCTGACTTGAAATTTCAGTGAGAGAATTTTTTTTTGGTGGCATAAAGATGTATTTTATAAGAATGGGCAGGGGTTTTGAAAGAATTGAAATTTCAGTGAATGCCAAAATGTGGTAAGATGACTTTATACTTAAAAGAATATAAAAAATATGTTTTAGAGAAAGCAAGCCAAGTGAGTAAGGAAATGATTTGTAAAAATGGCTATAGGCTTTAGGAGTAGTATTCTGTAGAAAAACTAAAAATGCTTACCAGAAGACATTGCTAGGAATTTCTCAAATGAACACATCTTTTGTTTCGGGGAAATGAAAATTTGCAGGGGAAGTAAATTCATACAGTCTATAGAGACATAGAGCTCTTGGAGCACGAGAGAGGTTTGGTGAAAATAAACCTTTTCTCAAGTGTCTACTTTAATGTGGATCTTGCTTTCTCAAAAGCACGAGAGATACATTAAAAGCATTTAGTCACATGATATGATGAGAAAGGACCAGAGACTTCAAAACCTAGTAGAGATGACAAGTGGCATTCTTGTGAAATGAGATCAAAAGCACACACCATTGTGAACCCAAATAATTGTGATCACAAGGCAAATGAAGAAATAGAAATAAGAAAGAGGTTTGCGCAATGATCAATCATCCACTCATCATCTCGTATACAGTCACTTTTCTCTTTCACATTTTACAAATAATATGATTGTATTATATGGCAATCAAAAGTAACAAAACTATCATTAATAATTCAACTGACCTGAAGTTATGGCCCCACTCTGATATGCAATGTGCTTCGTCAACAGCTAATAAGCAAATTCCATAATCTAGTAATTTTGACCAGAAACTGCAGTACCATCACCATACATCAGGAGAAAGTCCTTACAGGGACTCAAAGAGAAAGTAACTTATCAAGTAAATAATGAACAGCAATAATCATTCAGCTCTAAGAGATAGGTGTCAGAAACAGAAACAGACAGGGGAGGAACATATGCATGCAGCTCTATGCATGACAAAGGAATTCGAACCATGAGCTCAATGAAATCAATAGCTTGGTCACACAAGTATTTTATGCAACGAAAATCATTTGCAGTGTGAATATCCGACGAAATGAAACACAAAGACTCAAAAGATAGAAATGTGTGCATCAACAAGCAAACTGGTACTGTAGAATAAAACACATTATTTGCTGCTTTCACCAAATTTCATCAGCAAATGATACAAACGATATTTACCTGCTCGGCAGCAGGCATGCCTTCTCTGGTGTCATGTACAGAATATCATATTGACCTCTCTCAGCTTTAGCGTAAGCATTCAGATCATTCTGAGCACTAGAAAGATACTCCGCCCTTATATCCCTTTGCTTCAATGCCATGACCTAATCACGAAACATGCTACAACTAAATCCAACACAATTTCCACAAATTACCCAAAACTGAAGAAAGCATAAAGAATAGGCTAAACACGAACCTGATCCTGCATTAAGGATATAAGCGGGCTTATCACTACAGCAGTCTTGTTCACTACCAGAGGAGGCACCTGATAGCTATATCATTGCAGTTTATTCCCATAATGTTTTCAGAAATTGATCGGTTCCAGTAATAAAAATGAGCTGACAGTTACTAACTTATAATGTCTGAAAAAATGGAGGGAAAATGCCAGGAAATTACCACAATGACTTGCCACTGCCGGTCGCCATAACCACTAAGCAGTCTTTACCTTGCAGAATACTCTCCACAATTTCTTTCTGGTAAGGTCGGAATTTGGAGAACCCGAAATATTTCTGCAGCCAAATAATATAACAAAACAATAACCCTTAGAAACAATAAACAATGCAAATCTGCAAATATAAAGGAAGAAGAGACGAACCTTGAGAGTGGACTCCATTACTGAATGTCGCCTTCTTCTTCTGTGAAACAATAGTCGGCGAAGATGGAGAGACTGCTATGGTTAATGGGACTGTGTGTGTGTGCGCTGTGTTTCCTTTTTGCTGTTTTTTCTTTTTTCTTTTTTTTCAGAAATAAAAGAAACCTTTTTGGGGGTTGGGGTTGGAATTGAGGGGGTGGCTGTTTATTCCCGCACTTATGTATCTTCCCGCCCTTTTCGTGAAAAATTGTACAAATATTTTATTGAATATAGACTGTATAGTGCTCATTAAGTTAAAATTCACATTTTTTATAATTACACCATTCACGGCTAAAATAATGTAACAAATACTCCCTCCGTCCACGAAGAGTGTTCCACTTTTGCCATTTTTGGTGTCCACAATGAGTGTTCCACTTTCCTTATT
>JAYJMF010000085.1:2704049-2716939 GCA_036873715.1 Salvia sclarea
GAAAATTTATTGATTAACTTTTAGATCATAACAGTATAATAAAAATTAAATAAGATCAAATAGCATTATAATTTATCTCACGCATTTGCGTGGGCTAACATACTAGTTCTAATTAAACTTAAAATCTCCGGCATTGTTGCGACAATCGGAATTCTGTATTGTGGCAAGTTAGATTAATATTACAGAAAATTTTATTCATAACGTCATTAACTATGGCAAAGTAATTGCAGCCAACATATTTGCAATTCTTAAAGAATATTTTTTCAACAACAAATCACATATTTAAACTGATAAATGTAGAAATTATACCAAAATACTCGATTTAAAGAAGTAAACACACATATATTTGCAACTCCAAATAAATAAATTTGCAACAACTAAATCATGTATTTGCAACTAAAACTTTAAATGTTGATGATTTTGTTTCAAAACATGTAATAAGAGCAAAACTTTTTAATGTAAGTATTAGTTTTTTTTTAATAATGTAATTAATAAAATTAATAAAAATTACTATGTCTTTTTATTAAAAATATATTAATAAAGGGCCTAATTTTTCAAATTTGTACATGGCATTTTAAGTTTGTCCCCCACTGTCCACGAAAAGGCTCAAATGAGGAAATTTCGATCATCGGTGTAGCTGGAATGACGCCTGAAAATAGGAGTATATGATGTGGGCCATAAATATATTGATGCAATAAAGGTCGTGTTATCTTATAATTTTTCAAAAGATACACTTATGGCTATGGTTGAACCATAAGTAAATAATAACCACTGAATCTAAATATTATTTGTGTTTAAAGCTTTTGAAATGTGCTCATAAATGATCAACCATATATCGAGTTTGTAACTATATTTTCTAAAAACACTCTTTTTATAACACTTGTAAGAAGATCTTCTACGACTTTTTTTTTTCAATTTTTTGTTGCATAAAATTTATTTTTATATTTACTTAAAACTTCTCTTGTTTTTAAACACTCCTAATCTTTCCAATTCAACCATTTTTTAATTAAAATTTTGGTAAAAGAATTCAGAAATTTCTGCAAAAACCAAACCCAAACTGGTTAAAAATATTAAGCCCATTACGGCCCAAATAAGATCACCGAGATATATGCATTTTTTTTATCACCATTTTCTTCACTTATTTGTTCTTTCATCGAATAACCAGAAACTTCTTCAACGTTCAAACCCTAATTACCTCTACAGATTTCTAGAGAGAGAGAGATTATGGGGAAAATTCCGGTGAGGATGAAGTCGGTGACCTACGCCTTGTCGCCATTCCAGCAGAAGGTGATGCCGGGGCTCTGGAAGGATTTGTCCGGCAAGATCTCCCACAAGATCTCTGAGAATTGGATCAGCACCACACTCCTTCTCGGCCCGCTCGTCGGCACCTATTCGTAAGAATTCTTTGATTCGATGTGCTGGATCTTCTCAATTGTATGTGAATTTGTGTTAGTATTGCGTCTGATCGCCTTGTTCTAATAGATTAGTGCACTTGTTAGCGAATAATAGATTGTTGCATCGGGAGCGATGGACTTGAATGATTGGAAATTCATGGTATATATGATTTATTTGGTGTTTTTGCTGGAACGTGCTTTTTGATTGTGTTGTTGACGGGCATCGAAGTGATTGTTGGTACCTTATTTATTACTATTAACACTTCACAGACAAAATTGTGGGAAATAACCAGAGTCTAAATATTGCAAGTCTTATCCGATTATTGTTTGCGGCTTTGGTTTGTAATGCTCGTTGCACCAGTAATGTAAAATTTCTCGTTATGCTGGAGGCATATTCTCTTCGTATTTTGTGTTGAGATCAATTATGGGTATATGTGAGGTTATTGGATTTTAGGTCTCTAAAGGCCATCTTGAATCCTTTGGAACTTGAGTCCATTTATTAGTTTTAGTATGAATTACATTCTTCCATCTTGTCAAGTTGTCCATGCAATGTAAGGTTAATAGTTGGATTTGCTTGTTATGAAATATGCCACTTTTTGGTCAATATGGTTACTTGGTTTAGTTTTAGGTTTGCTAAGATTGCTGCAGGTTGAACACCCTTTTCATTACCTCATTCCGAAAGCTTATTAACCACGTGTCACACCATTTACTTGAGCAGGGGTTCTTGAAGCACACACTTAGACAATGGAAAAATAACCCGGGAGATGTCCGTGGTTCTATCTTTTTACTTCTATGTTGTGTTTGTTACCCTATCCATGGGTCGTTTTTCATATATGCAATTCATTTTTCAAGAAAAATAACCAAACAACAGAGTCGAACACTGTCTAGTGTCTCCTCCAATTCACCCATTCAGCCCGCTACACTCTTTGTGTGCTGCAGAACTGGAGAACCTCGATTCTTGACTTTTCACTTTTGTGAGCATAATGTAGTAGCATTGTTTGGCCTTGTTAATGCTGTGTGGCATGACAATTTCTACTAATCTATCATTCTGCCGTTCATTAGTTCTTGTATTAAAGCTTTGCTACATTGTCCTACGATTTATTTAAACCCCAACTGCTGTAATCTGTTTAATGGAGAATTGACAATGTGATGTGAATTTTGGCGTGCAGCTATGTGCAATGGTACTTGGAAAAGGAGAAGATGGAGCACAGATTCTGAAGTTAGTTATCAATACTCAATTTATCGGTGGAAAGCTCTCTAGTGAATAAGCTGATATGTAATGCCTGCAGGATGCAGGTTTTGGATCCTGAATTTATCTTGGATTTGCACTCAGTTTTTTTTTTTACCTTTTTTCTTTTTGGGGGTATGGAAATGTTCCATGTGTTGTTCTGTAAGACTGGCTTCCATGTAAGCTACAAATTGTCTACCTTGAAGAATGTCGGCATTTAAAATTTTCTGCTTGAGCATTGCTGTAATTTACAAAGTTTTCCCATTGATTATGATTTAATAACCATTTCTTGCATATATGTTGACCTTGTTAATGTATTCCTTCCCATAGATTATAGTGACCAAATAATGTATTCCTTCCCATTATCCAATTTAACCTTAATTAATGATAAGTTATTTTATATTAATAAAATTATTAACCAATGGAAAAAGGAATAAGGTTCAATTAACCAACGGGAAAAAGAAATAAAGTTCAATTAATATAATCACATAATATTTGTCTTATAAAAGATCAATTAAGTGAGATAATTAACTAAAACGTCAAACAACTTACAAATAAGTTCAAAAGCGAAAACGTCAAATAAAAGAAATAGTAGGGAGTATTTTCTATCAAAATGGTTAATAAGACTATTTTCTTTCTCCAAAATAACTATCTATAACATGATATTATCAAAGCGTTGCGTTGCTACTCCTATTAACAGTTGGTAACCATTTTCTATCAAAATGGTTAATAAGACTTTTTAAAAGTGAATGTAAATATGTAGATATTCCTTACACTTCCCGTTGCGTTGCTACTCCTATTAACAGTTGGTAACGACTAATGATGGTACATTCATCTTAACTAAATTAATTACTACTGATTTATTAATTTACTCTTATAATCCATCATTTCATTTATGCGTAGTAGTTCACTTCCCCGCAACAATCACTTTTAAAAAGCTATGGAATTCAAATTCAAATATAGGTTTACCTAGAAATACGAGATAAGTCGATTTGTAGATGAGTTCTAATTCTAATTTTATATTCCAATTTTGAGTATTTTTTAGCCCATAGAAATAGAGTGGAGGCCCAAATCTTGTCTCTCTCCTCATTTTGAAAAAGTTCCTTTCCCTCGCCGTCTCTCTCCCTCTCTCACCAGACACCAGTCGCCACCGAAATTTGAAGAGCTTGACTGTGAGTGTTAAATGATCTTCATTTTGTGTATATTCTTGCTGCGGCGATTCCTTTCTGCTTTTTTTTTTTTGCATTTTTGCACCAAATCCTTGCGTCAATCTTTCTATTCCTGCTATTTAAATCCAAACACGAACCGATACTTTTGAGCTGATCATCATCTTTATACTGATAAGGCATCTATACATGATGTGGCTTCGTGATCATATTATTGTGTTTCTAGATGTTTCTGATTCGTTTCCTTCCAAAATGTAGTAGTGCCATTTTTAATACGAGTATATAATGAACAACTTCATCTTCTCAAATCGAGGATGCAACCGAAATGGATATAAACATGTATCTTGTCATTAAGTATTATCCCTGCGGTATCTCAAATTTCGGCCGATTTTGCAGCTTTCACAAAAAAAAGAAGAAGCTATTTTGGTAATAACAGCTTCAGAGTTTTTAGTGGAGAGAAATGTAAATGGTATTTTAGGGCAATAACAGCTAAGGTGTGATTTCAGTGATAGGTGCAAAGAGGATCACGAAAATTAGCTCTTATGATGTTAAAGATTATAGCGCGCACACACACATAATTGATACTTGGGAATGACAATCTTGTTTTGCATAATTCAGGTTCTTTCCGATGGTTTTGGGCCTTTTGGCGAGGATGGAAATTGAAAGTGGCAACACTTATGAAGATGCTCGAAGGCAGAGGCTGTTAGAAAATAAAAAAAGATTTGAGGTAATAACTATATCTCTATAAGCAATTGCTTTGTAGATGCGAGTTCCTCTTTTGTAATACTAGTATTTAGTAGGTAGATTAAAGATTCTTCTTCTTATTCCTACAGATGTTTGGCGTTGGCTGAAAGTATCTCGAAATTTCAGTTCTTGTTCCTAATTACTACAAGGAACGGTTATAAGAATATGTCTTGACAGTGTTGGAAAACATTCTCTCTTTTACAGGACTTGGGGATAGCAAAGATATCTAAAACCTTAACAGATGTAACCAAGGCACAGAAACCCAAGGTGATATGAGTTCCAGTCTGTTTCTTGGTTTAATATAAGTGTATTTTATATGTCATCCATCGATATAAGATATGATGTATTAAGATTTTAATATTACAAATTTCCACATTTCTCTTCTGCAGCAGAACAGGCAAGTCCAGCTGAAACGGATGATGAGTTATTCTGCGGAACCAAGACGCTCATCACGTGCTCGAAATCAAGTTTCATATCGTGATGATGTAAGTCGTAAGACTTTTAGGACTACATTAGCTGATTCATTGATATTGAAAAAATCAGCTGCATTCTAATTCTTCTGGTAACATTATTTGAAGCTTCCACTGTTGGTATTGCATGAACATCTACAATGTGATCAATGTGGAGTGGATGTTTCTGTGCTGTAGAACGATGAACAAAATAAATTCATATATGCATGTTATTATGCTGAAATGCTGATTATCAATGTTTATGTGAAAGCAGTTCATTCATATTCTACTGCTTCATTGGACTTGGATTATTTCATTGTTCAATACATGTTGGTCATTTGATCGTCTCTGCAGGTTGATGTCGAGCTTCCTGCACTTCGTAAGAGTTCAAAGTTTTGTTCTTCATGGACAAGGTAACATATCTGTACTGACTACCACAACAGTTCCATCTGCAAATAAATTATTGCACATGAAATTGATAGTTTTAGAATTGAAGTTACCTTGCAAGACCGGCTGAAGAAGTTAAAGTCGCCTCAAACGAAGAAAGAGCTCGAGCTTTTAACTCTGCAGAGAAGGTCCGGAGCAATCTACAAACTGGGAATCCATCCTTTGTCAAATCAATGGTTCGATCTCATGTATATAGCTGTTTCTGGTTGGTGAGTTGCTGATGTTTACACGTTTGCATAATAATCTTGGGTGGCGTTTGGTTTCCTTGATTAAATGGATTAGATTGATAACAAAATTACCCTTTAAAGCTCCTCCTTTTAATCCATAATCCCTCATTTTTATGAACTCCACCACTCCTTGTGTCCTCCTTGTGAGGTGGGATTAATAATCACACCACATTTGGTGTGATTATTAATCCCACCAATAATCACACATTTGAGTGAAAAGAAGGGCACAAAGAGTGGCGGAGTTCATAAAAAGGAGGGAGGATGGATAAAAAGGAGGAGTTTTAAAGGGCAATTTTGCTATCAATCTAATCTATTTAATCAAGGAAACCAAACGGCTCCTTGGGGAATGGCTTAAGATAAAGTTGAACTGATTAAGATATGATGCAACTTGTGAGCAGGGGCTTCCAAGTAGATTTTGTGAAGACCACCTCCCCAAGTCGACAGTGGATATGGTGTTGGAGAACGAAGAGGGCTCAGAATACGATGCTGTTTACATTAGCAGGAGAGCCGGGCTTAGTGGTGGATGGAGAGCATTTGCACTTGATCATAAACTAGACGATGGCGATGCTTTAGTCTTTGAATTGATCGAACCAACAAGATTCAAGGTAACTCTATGTCCAATGATCTATGTAATAATGCATGAATTTTTTTTGTTGCCTTGGCTTTATTGAGGGAAAAAAAGGAACTATAGAATTTAATTTACAAGAGAATGAACTTTTTCTGCAGGTTTACATAGTTAGAGCATCAGAACGCCAAAATGAAAGCGCTAGTGTAGTAGCATCCGATGCTGAAGAAAAACCAAAGAAGAGAAAAACGAACGATTGGAGCGATACTCCAGTAGCATCTGATGCTGAAGAAAAACCAAAGAAGAGAAAAACGAACAGCCGCAATAAGACAGAGAAATCAGCAGAGGTCTTAGCGACGAGGAGGAGTTTGAGAAAGAAAGGCAACTAAATCTGTAAGATTATGGGGCTGCTTGTCCTAGTATATAAATTAATGGGAGCTAATGAGATTTGCTTAACTAGGTGGTGAAAATGAAGCCATTTTGTGGTAGTAATGCCACATGCTATTCTTCTTATCCACCTACTTACTGAGTGCTGTTAATGAAGACATTTTGTTGCAAAATTAAATTTGCTAGATTAATGGGGTTCCTTGTCGTAGTGTATAAATTAAGGGGAACTAAGAGATTTGCGTTGCTGTGCTTCTAATGACCAAATTATTTTGTATCATTTTCTGTGGAAATAGAAGTGAACTTATGTTTTGTTGAACATGTAACATGGTTATAATATTCATCTCGCTTATGTTTTTATTCATTCAAAATAACATAATGTTAATAACTTGATGACAACAACAAACAATTTCTTCTTTGAAAAAAACAGCAAAACCTTGCAATGTATTGGCTAGTACCGTTTTCTAACTTCCAAAATACAAACAAGTTATAACCAAGCACTATCAAATCATTGCCACAAGAAAAAGGCCTGTGTAAACATCTCGTAGAGAGATATTCATCAACCGGTAACACGCCATGGTAAAAAATTTACTCAAGCAATGGCCCGGGGCGGCGGCACGAGTAAGGACCTGCAGCGTTTTGGTGTTGGGGTTGCAGATACTTATTTTTCCCCACTAAACAGATTAGTCCTTCGCGAGAAGTGAAAAAGAGTTATTTTGGGGATAAAAGGGTAATGAGTAAGTTTTGTATGCTTGATTTGGTGCGGGCGATCGTAATTATGTGCTCCGAACTGAAATAAAAGAAGCACTTTCGGAGTTGCCATCGACGAGGGAAAGTGTTTCACGAGAAGACTCAAATGAGAAAACTCAGATTGCCACAATTCATTCAGCCATGTCGACATCCTACGAAAAAGAAGAAGCAGAATTAGGAAAACAGAGGGAGGGGGTTGTGATGGAATAGGATAAAAAGGCAACAAACGATAAGAAAACAGAAACTATATCCGGGCAGAGTGAGAACAAATTTCACCTAGGTTTTTCAGATTACATATTACAACTCTTTAAGACCATACATATATATATATATATATATAGTACTAAGAGAATACACTAGAAAAGCCCAAAACACAAGCTAATGCTCAGTACTACATACCGTTGGGAGCTAGCGCGAAGCAGGAGAATAATTAAAAACATCCCAACATAGGAACTTTATTTTTAAGATTGGGCTATTAGTTTTAAATAAATTAATGGGCCAGACAAAAAATGAGGAGCTCCAGAGCGCTAGATTGTTGACAGTTTGAATTTCTTGACCTTCGGAATCTTATTTATTTGTATTTAGCACATATAATACAATATATATCTTGTGTCTCAATTGATACTTGGGAATGACAAACTTGTTTTGCATAATTCAGCTTCTTTCTGATGGTTTTAGCGAGGATGGAAATTGAAAGTGGCAACAATTATGAAGATTCTCCAAGGCAGAGGCTGTTACTAAATAAAAAGATTTGTGGTAATAACGCATGTCATTCTGCTATGTTTTTATTCATTCAAAATTACAAATAAATACTACTTACGTAGTTACGTGTCTTGTTTGATTTGTAGACACGAAATATGATTTAATTCAAATGTTTCACACATTATGACTTTTTCTAGGAAAAAAAAAACTTCATCAATCAATTAAGGGGTATAAATCTAGACAAATATGTTATATTAATTGTCCAATAAAATCCACCAGCATAAAGTGTGAGAAGCAAATTACCGTGCTAATCCATTCCATAAGCAATTTTTTAATTGCAAATATATATGTTATTCACCCTTGTAACATTCAATTGGAGAAAACCAAGCAAACTAATATGAATGTCTAAAATTCGTACCTCGGATAAAAGTGGAGGTAGAACTTTCAATTCCTCCAGAAAAATGAGATTGTAGAGTTATGGTACTAATAACGTATTGCAAAATAGAGAGAATAGCTTGTATTCAAGTGTTTTACAATGAGGATTAAAGTCTCTATTTATAGGGAATTACAAGAATTAGGGTTAAGATTTAAACATCACTTATACATGATAGATCAATACATACCACAGTTATAATATTCTATAACAAATTCAACGTTACTTGAAGAAAACTGATTTTTTAATTGATACTCTATTTCAGTAAAGTAACTGTGCATAAACCGTGCTAGCTTATTAGGAGGGAGTTGGTATAAAACGTTTAAAATGGACATAATTATGTGTAGATTTTGTAAGCCATAGCATAAGGAAGAAATTATCGATTACAATTGTGAGAAAAGTAACATAGTTCAAATCATAACAAAGCAAATAAACAGAAGTCATAGGAAACAACGGCAACGCAGTAATAAACTAAAACGAACAGATTCAACAAGGATGACAAAAGTTTAACCCAAATTCTTGTTAAATTAACAGCAAAATCTTGCTATGATAATGCTCAAAAGCTGCAAAAGAATCCCAAAAAATTAAAACATGATCAACAATCATCCCAGCTAACAATAAATCAAACAATCAGTTGATTTCAAACCTTAGCATAGACACCATCAGGCTGAATTCTGTTCTCGGATTTCCACCTCACGTAATCGCTACGGTTGAATTTAGTGAAGCCCCTGATGTTTCAACACAAGCAAAAATAGGCAAAATTAGATTAAAAAGTCTTCACTTCAGTTGATAATCTGATATAGAAAAGTTCAAGAGTTCTAAGAGTTATACCACTTCCTGCTGACGATGATCTTTTGGCGACCAGGGAACTTGAACTTGGCACGACGCAACGCCTCCTGAGCGTGCTGGCTGTTGTTGGCCACACGGGCGCAGACACCCTGAGGCGCACCCCTCATACCGGTCTGGAGCCTATCAGCTCCGGCACACGAGAGCATCTTGTTGATACGGAGCACATGGAAGGGATGCACCCTCACCCTCAAGTGGACGAATGTACTTGTTGCACGCGATACGAGCAGCTTCAAGGACCTCGCTCGACACATTCTCCTTCTCCCAACTGACCAAGTGGACGCAGAATGGGAAGTCGTCATGCCCACATCGTAAATCCTGATCTTGGTATCAGGAACACCACGGCAGAAACGGGATTTGGGATACAGCTTGTTCTTGATCTGACGGTGGCACCTTGCAGGCCTATATAATGTCATTTTTCAAATACACCTTTTAAAATTTCCTTAAATCTCGTGTCTAAAAGCTCAAGTATACATGCTGAAGAACTATTTATTTTTTTCAAAAGTATTTTGCATTCCTTTCCCCGACCAGCTGAGAGACTCGAGCATACACTCTGAAAGATCAGTTGCATTCTAATTATAGTGCTAACATTATGGGAAGCTTCCACTATGCTGTAGAAGATGACCAAGACAATAAAATAAATCCGTATATGCATTTCATTATGGTGATTGTCAACTTTCTGTGAAAATACATCATTCATATTCTACTGCTTCATTTATTGAGGAATAATAGGAGCTTAAGATGACAAAAGTTTAACCCAAATTCTTCATAAAATAATAACAAAATCTTGCTATGATAATGGTTACAAAACGAGTTATGAAGGATAAAAGAACTTAAAACAGAATATCTCAAACATATTAGGCCATCAATGGCGCCTTGGGTCAAACAAGACACAACAGAGTATGCATAAAGTCTAGATCTCTTTTTCATGCTCAAACGGCTGTCAAAAATGCGCTTCCTGGTCGACGGTTCGCCAATATTCCATGACAACCCAAAAGCTGCAAAATAATCCCAAAACATGATCAACAACCATCCCAGTTACAGTAAATCAAACAAAATATCTACAAAGTCTTTGATAAGCTAAGTTGAAATTTCTGACAAACCTTGGCATTGACACCATCAGGCTGGATTCTGTTCTCGGATTTCCACCTCACGTAGTCACTACGGTTGAATTTAGTGAAGCCCCTGAAGTTTAAACACAAGTTAGAATAGGAAAATTAGAGAAAAGGCCTTCAGTTGATGACCGAATACAGCAAAGTTTAAGAGTAGTAAGAATTATACCACTTCCTGCTGACAATGATCTTTTGGCGACCAGGGAACTTGAACTTGGCACGACGCAGCGCCTCCTGAGCGTGCTGGCTGCTGTTGTCCTTGCAGCGGACGGAGAGGAGAACCTGCCCGATGGCAACACGGGCGCAGACACCCTGAGGCTTGCCAAAAGCACCCCTCATACCGGTCTGGAGCCTATCAGCTCCAGCACACGAAAGCATCTTGTTAATACGCAGCACGTGGAAGGGATGCACCCTCACCCTCAAGTGGAAAGCGTCCTTTCCGGCAAACTTGGTCATGTACTTGTTGCACGCGATACGAGCAGCTTCGAGGGCCTCACTAGACACATTCTCCTTCTCCCAACTGACCAAGTGGACACAGAATGGGAACTCGTCGACTCCCTTCCTCTTCATGCCCACATCGTAAATCCTGATCTTGGGATCAGGAACACCACGGCAGAACCGGGATTTGGGATACGGCTTGTTCTTGATCTGACGGTAGCACCTAGCAGGCCCTATAAAACAAGAATCAAGCACATTACAAATGATTACAACAGCAGCAAATTAACTCAATAATGAAATCAAGCAGTAATTCATGAAAAAATAACAATGCTGCAGGGGAAAAGCACACTAAACTTTCATTTCTGTGA
This sequence comes from Salvia sclarea, assembly GCA_036873715.1. Classification (NCBI taxonomy): domain Eukaryota; kingdom Viridiplantae; phylum Streptophyta; class Magnoliopsida; order Lamiales; family Lamiaceae; genus Salvia; species Salvia sclarea. The sequence continues at coordinate 2,715,303 of JAYJMF010000085.1, forward strand.
ATTAGATATCCATTAGGAGAAACCAGAAGGCAAGAAATATCTATATTCCAGGTAATTGAAAGCTGGATGATAAATAATTAGACATAATCAGAGAAACAATGATAAAACAGCATCCAAAGCTCAGGAGAACAGTAGAAGTTTTAAGATGTAAATACAATCATTCAGGTTTATAGAACATTACTATTTGTGTTTAACCAAATGTGCACCATACTATACTCCAAAGTCCAGATATCTATTACTTACTGCAATAAAAATTCTAAAGCAAAATATTAGAATATGAAACCCTCTGCTGGAAATATATTCTACTGAAGTTGGCACTATTTCTCTACTTTTATTTAACAGGAGATGTTACTAGCACTGCAAACATACGTACTCAGTGGAAAAATGAAGGATCGGGAGCTTTAGGGAGGAGACAGACATGAGAGAAGAGGTAAAACCGTAAAACACAGAAAATCATAAATATGGAGAATCCAACTGCATCTGACCAGGTTTCTAACGAGCTTACAAGAGAGTAAAGGAAAAAAAACATATTTTCTCCCTTTCGTATACACAGAAGTTGATTATGTCTAATTGTTCCAGGAAAAAATTATCTATATTCCAGGTATCAAAGCTGATTGTGTCTAATTGTTTATGTAGCTTTAAACTTTCATAGAGCGGGTTCAATAACGAAAACTATTTATTTCCCAGATTAAGAATATCTATATTCCACAACCCTAAATTCATAGGAGAGCTCCGTCGAGTTATCTCGCTGATAAAATCCAATACTTGCAAAATTGCAGAAACAAGCGTTCAATCTACTTCCTATGTCAACATAGCACATTGAATCAAACCGAATCTCTAACAAAATCAGTGATTGAGAAGAAACTTACTTCGTCCCATGGCGAGTTGTGTGTGGTTGATCCGCCCCTGAAGAATTGAGAAAATTAGAGTTTAGGAAGAGGGGAAAATGTGCATTTATAGGAAATGGTAGGTTGTGGGCTTACGCATTGGATTATGTCATACTATTAGACCGAGTCCAGAACCTTCTTGGATCTGACTTTATTCTTGGGCTAACTAAAGGATTGGGCTATCTTTGAAATATTCATCATAAAAATTATTTATGCGACTTGCTTGCCTCAAAAAATGACACGCAACTTTAAAAAACAAAAATAAGAATAATAATATATTACTAAAGTAAATAAGCCGACATCATCTTTTATGAGGATGTGGAATATCACAATTTTTCTAGTTGTTAAATTAATATGGGTTGAAAATCACATGTAGAATCCGGCTGATTTTTCCGTCCCCAAAAATACTAATAGGCTAAAATTGTCACAAAAACAGTTTATGAGCCTCAATAAAGTATTAATAATTGAAGCTCTTGAACAATGAAGTAATTACAATTTGGATTAGAATAATCAATTTATAGAGCTGGGATGACCGGATGAGTGTAAATTTTTGTACAGACCGAAAAAGGAGAAAAAGAAGAGAGCGATTGAATTTGAATAGAATTTCCTTTGTGAATTGTGATAGTGCAAATTGAGATGGGGAAAATTGCTCCTGGCATCAATATCGAAAGTTAATACTCCCTCCGTCCCGGTCTAGTTGTTACGTTTCTTTTCGGCGCGGAGTTTTAGGAGAGCTGAAAAGTAATGTAA
>JAYJMF010000085.1:2717039-2730072 GCA_036873715.1 Salvia sclarea
AAAAAGGAAACGTAACAACTTCGTTGGGACAACCCGAAAAGGAAAACGTAACAACTAGACTGGGACGGAGGGAGTATGTGGCAACCCCAAATTGATAATATCCCACTATTGTATTTCAACTTTAAAAAGAGAGGTAGTATTTCCATGTATATGCGTCATAACTAACTCGCTATCAAATCAAACAGTTCATTCCCGCTCAAACGGGACTCCAATCCTATTCCATCCATCATCTAATTCTGAGGTCCGATTCGGATATTGATTATTGAAAAGGAAAGTTACCCAAATATGTACATCCATCTACATGTACTAGTATGAGCTCTATGTACATAACATAACTATGAACAAGTTCCCATCAACAAAAGAAGGCGCGACGGTGGGCTCGTCACCTCGGTGCAACTGAAGGAATGGCACCGCTGATCAGGTCACTGCCGGACACATTTTTGGAAAATTGGGATGTCGTCATGAAAGAAGATGAAGAGGGTTGACTACTCATCGCCTCCTTCCCTGGGTAACTCATCGTGGACTCGCTCATCTCGGTATCTTTCTCCGGCATCATCGCCCATATGTTCTCCAGTTCCCTTACCACTTGAGTCATTGAAGGCCGCTCATCTGGGTCATCTTTGGAGCACTTGAGAGCCAAGTTTATGAACTTTTGGACGCATTCGGAAGGATAGGATCCCATCCGTTCATCGATGACAGAGAACACAATGCCAGAGTTATATGAAATGTTGACCTGAAACAGATGAGATGTTGCGTTCGTATATTTGATTTGATAGAGAAACGAAAAGCAAAACATGTTCCAGACGCAATCATCATACTGTAGGTAAAACTGAACAAGTACCTGCTCATATGAGAAAAGGAAACCATACCTCCCTGACGATATTTTTCCCATGGGAAATAGGGCGCATTCCGGTTAGCAGCTCCAGAAATACAACGCCAAGGCTATAAACATCACTTTTGTCTGTTAGCTTATGGGTTAGGAAATACTCCGGATCAAGGTATCCCTGCATTAACCAGAAGTTGCTATGTGCTCAGCATTTTAAATTAATTTACTTATTAAACAAGTAACTGTCACGGTTTCACAACCAGACAACACAAATCAATTCTATTGAGTCTCACCGGGGTTCCCTTGACAACTGTAGATATATGAGTAGGGATATTGCCTTCCAATTCTGGCACTGGAGCTAGCTTTGAGAGTCCAAAATCAGCAACCTTTGCAGTATATTTGGAGTCCATCAATATGTTAGTTGACTTGATATCTCGATGAAATATTGGAGGATTGGCTTCGGTGTGAAGGTAAAGGATGCCTCTGGCCGCATCTAATGCTATTCTTACTCTCATGGCAAAATTTAGTGGCGCTTTAAACTTCCCTGCAGTTATCATAAATAAAATATAATACCATGTTTGCATATAATAATATTTTGTCAATATTATCATATACACTAATGTTTTAATCAACACATGAAAGAAAAACTTTCTGAGTTCAATTTTTCTCCCTTCCCTCGGAACTGTTCATGAATAGAAGGAGGATTACTAATAACTCAAATCGAATTGCCATAGTCAGAAAGGCCAAGGGAGATTTCTAGGATGGATAGAGCCAAACATAGTTTGAGCTGAGATCATTGGTTTTTCTCAGCCTTCTCTGGCTTCTTCCTCAACCACAGTATCACATTTGAATAAATATTATAATCACAAGAAAGTGAATTTCAAGTCAAATTGCTTTGCCTTTTTTAATGGTAATATGGCACATTTGTGAGCTCCGAAGTGCTTAAAATTTTAGTTTCTTCTGGCAATGCCATACCACAATAAATGAAAGTTGAGAAGGCTAAGAAGGTTGCTATGAAAAGGTTACCAGATAGATGATCCCTCAATGTACCGTTAGACACGAATTCATAAGCCAACATCTGCATCAGGAAATTTATAGGTAAACATGAGCATCAATACCTGACAAGAGTTGTAAGAAGTTGCAGGACAAACAAATAAACTAGGTCGCAGCACATTATCCATTTCCTTGTGTTTTTTCATAATAACTAAGATGGCTATATCTACTTCAGCATCGAAAGCCATACAACTTATGTTGTGACGGAATAGGATTAAAGAGCAAACAAACAAAAAACAGAATCGTAAAGAAGACACAGATTTACGTGGTTCATCAATTGGCTACATCCACGGGCAGAGAGGAGAACAGATTTCACTATGGAGGCTAGGGTTTTCGGATTACAGATTACATATCTCTAAGACCATATATATAGTACTAAGAGAATACAACAGACGGGCTCAGCCCAACACGAAGCGGGAGATAGTGCGGACTGGGAGAATAATTCAAGGCATCCCAAGAGCTTACCCCAAGGTTATCAAATCCACTACAATGTTGGCCCTTTCTCCATTGTTCAATCCCCAATGCATTAATTATTGTATGTAGGGAGGCAGTGGATTATGTTTTGAAGTATGTATTAATAGAAGAACAAGAGAGATACATTTTGAACCTCAGATAAATGAGTTAAGCAAAGGATAGTCATTTATACAAAATGTGCTTATCATTAATTTGTACTACAAAAAGAAAATCAAGAGATCAACCTTTTATTCTGTCCTACAAGTTTGACTGACCTAACTTTGATAAATAAATGGTCAAACGAATATATGGAACAGTAGAGATACCTGTTCACCTTTGTCGTCGCAATACCCAGTCAGTGATACCAAGTTTCTATGATGTAATCTTGAGAGTAGTTCTATTTCTGTAAGAAACTCTTTTTCACCCTGAAGTGATCCCTCTTGAGCACGCTTTACGGCGACAACTTTTCCATCAGCAAGAACACCTCTATAGACCTTCCCATAACCTCCCTCCCCTACCAAGCTATCAAAATTGTTTGTGGCCTGTGCCATTTCACTGTAAGTGAAATCCTTCACACCATCAATTTTGATAGAACTCCTTGATACTGCAATAGAATGTTATGGTAGATTTATAAATGGCATTAATTATATGTAATCCTCTTTACACTCGCAGATCATGCAATCCTCTTTACACTCGCAGATTATTGAAATTGGACTCTCTTGATTGTTTGAAGGATATAACTAAAACCTCCTTCAAAGTCGGTGCGGTTTTAGGAATACAAACACGTAAATTATTCATAAGTTTAGCCAATAATATTTACTGCCTACAAAATTAAGGGTGCCAACCAGTTGCAGTAGTTTGAGCACATATCTTTTTCGTGACTTTGTATATACTTATGAAATAACAAACAAATAGAAGCTACAAATCCAATATAATCATCCATTTTTACAACAATTCTTGTTCATTCCGCAGCTTCAATAATTATGTAAGCATAAGGTAGTGTGTCAAATGGATTACCAAGATAAAAAAGAAAGAAAGAAAGAAAGAAAGAAAGAAAGAAAGAAAGAAAGAAAGAAAGAAAGAAAGAAAGAAAGAAACTCAAGGTACTCACATAAACGTTTGCTTGAGAGTTGGTGACTTTTATGGACGCGTCTTCTCAAGATAAGAAGCGACACAAATGCTGATAGAATGACTGATCCAGCTACAGTTCCCAATATAATACCTGCTAGTGCTCCCTTGCTTATGCCAGACGAAGGTGGTTGAAATTCTGTAATAGAGCAGCTTCATATGATTGCAGTCTCATAAATACAAATTTTCTGAGTGATTGATTGCAATTTCATAAGAGTAACGCTATATCTCCAGTTAAGGCATAATATCAAATAAAGTGTTCGTCTTGACATCTATGATAGGTCATGTCATTATTCACTGAAACAAGGAGATATGTAAAGAAGACAAGAACCTTCGTAAGCATCTGAAAGTGTAAAGTTGAGAAACTCAAAAGGCCCAAAGACGTGGTTATCTTTAATTCTCCACCCGCTAAACAAGTCGCGAATCCGCAGTACCTCGCTCTCGTTAACTAATTGCAAGCTACTGTTTGTGTAAGTAGGAAAAACTTTAAGATACATTCTCAGCCGAGGCCCCTTTTGCCATATAGCAGAATTGACGTCAAGCTGATGTATATTCAACCCAAGCCCAGTACTTAGTTCATCCTCAAATGCATTGAAGTAGGGAACAAAATCATAAAACCCTGGGCTCTTCAAGCGATATCCAATATGCAACGGCGCAGCACAAAAACAAGGCATATCAGGAGATGGTGGCGCATACTCATAAGGAGGCACGCATAACTGTGGAGAACAATCATTGACCTTTGTGACATTCAATGAGCTACTTAGATCATCTTCAATAGGCGTACAGAATTGAACAAGGGTCCTATTGGAGCACAGCGGATTTCCCTGGAGCCTGGAATTTTTGTATAGCACAAATACAAATCTCTATCAGGAATACCCAATTTAAGAAACAGGAAACTGTCATAATTGAAAGCTATATAAATGACGAACCCGATGGTGACATTAGGAGGGGTAAGAAGACTCCCCGAAATATTTGAAAACCCATTATTCGTAAAATCTCTGCAACATCAAGAATTAAAAATAGACTCATCAAAGTTGATGAACAATTTTTCAGGGTCGATTCCATTTAAATACTCATATTCATCATGATATTTGAATTTCTTTTTTATTTTTCCAGTATGATGATATGTTCGATAATAATTTGGAACAAAAAATTACATGGTAGGGGATGATAAAAGGAAGAAAGAATTCTTCTTTATTCAGGACTTACAGTATGAGTCTCTCGGATGCCTTAAGGATTCTGTTGTGCCAAATGCTAGATGGAACGGAACCACTTAATAAATTATTTGCAAGGGACCTGCATCACAAAAGGGAGTTGAGATTTACTCAGTTCATCACATAGTTAAGGAACTGAAACTGACGTTGACGAATCCAGTTTCTCAGTGGACTTCTAAACAATAACTTGAGCCAAGAGACATCAACAATACATGTACACAAATCTGAGGAGTGATGATTCTCACAATTTCTGTAAGAGAGGAAGCTCGGAGAAGCTTCCAGGAATGGTTCCATCAAGAGTGTTGTTAGAAAGATCACTACACAGACAGCAAAATATTAGTCCTAGGAGAGCGAAACTCCATATGCTTTTCAAGGCAAAAAGCATTAAACAATTTTAAAAAGCTTCTTACATGACTGTAATATTCCTAGAAAGTGCACCTGTTGGTATGGATCCATTAAGTTGGTTCAGGCTCAAATCTCTAGAATCAAAAGAGCAATTGATGAAAATAAATGATAAGTTGCAACATAATAGCACGCTAGGTAACAGCCTGAAAATGTATCAGACAAATGAAACTGTCCAAAAGGAAGAGTCAGAAGTTGGATAAAAAGGTGAATGCAATCTAATAATTTTTACTTACATGTAAGCGACATTAGGCATATTGCTCCAGTTAGGCATTTCCCCATGCAGATTGCAGTTCCTTAGACTCCTGATTCAGCCAACAAAACCTTTACTGTTACCAATATATCTCGAGGAAACCCGAGGTTTCTGCACTATTCTGGAAGACAAATGCTTTTAGAAAAAGGAGAACGGATATTTGAAATATCATTAATTCTATTATAGAACACGAAGTTTTCAAAATGAGCGGGAACTGGTTTATGTAACCGCAAGCCAGGTATAATTTTGAATGTGAGAGTAATATCAAACTTACAACTTTAACAGGCTAGTCATGTTGCCATACGAAGAGGGTATTGTACTTCCACTAAAGTTGTTGTTGTCAAGTTGACTGGAAAAAGAGGAAAAAAATAAATAAGATTAGAACAAGAAGCGCATTAGTTATGAAAGAATAGATAAAAAAATTTATTGATGCGAAGGGAGTAAGAAATCAGGACTATGCCTTTAGTTTTCTATGCTAAGTACAGAACATTATTGAGCGCTTGCAATTGCATGCTAGTATACTATGGATATCATTGATATGTTATGACCAGCTAGATCATGTGATATGTTATCAATGTAGAAAGGTGCAGATATCACTAATTTAGTGCAGTTCTCAATAATAGGCATACACTGATACTAGAATCGAAAGACGAGAGGAAAAAAGCTTGATATAGATTCAGTAAAATGTAAAAGTATATTCAAAGCTATAAGGTAACATTTTCCTTGAAAAATATTGGATGTTGAAGTTAGCTGAACACCACCCATAACATCGAATTATCAACCAGACATCAACTAAGGCAGAAATAAAACCAATCTTTAATCATAATTCTAATGTTTTATACATCATGTTCTGTCTAAATAGCATTATCATCATCCTTGGAACTTCAATACAGCAGATCAACACTAACTCATAATACATTGAAGTTTGGAGTTTCTAAACTGGAGGAAGATAATAACAGAAGAACGTCACTTTCATCATAGGGGAGGCACATTGTATAAGTATTCATTTGTGTATTATAATGAATAAGGCAAGATACAAATTTTCCTTTTGAAGTAAAGTAACATTTTGAAGTGTAAATTACCGTAGATGCTAATCAAGCATATCAACAGATGAATAGTGTGTACATATCACCTAGATTCTCTACACCACCAAAACATAACCATAATGGATCATCCGTAGTATCTTAGAGTTCGGATTGAATACTTATAATGAATTGGTGATGGCTTACAGTATCAGCAGACGTGGCAGTTCAGATAATTCCGGGGGCAGATATCCAGATAAGTTGTTATTGTCAAGCAACCTGCAGAAAACTCGAGTCAGTAAATTAGATGAGATGCTAAAAGTACCAAGGCAGTGCCAATAGATTCCAACTTACAGATGAACTAGAACTGGAAGTTGAGACAGCCCCGATGGTATTGGGCCACTGAGTGAGTTATTGTTCAAGTGGCTGAGAAGATTCAAGATAGTAAGAATGTAAGGCCAGAAACCACATTAGTTTTGTCTGGAAAAGATACATAATTTCAGAAATCGATACAATCAGAAAAGGAGCCCATAAAATCTCCAAATAAAGAGAATATTTACATGTGTCTTGCTTTGCTCAAGTTGGCAAATGACAGTGGTATAGGTCCAGATATTTGATTCTCGTCAATTTGGATCCTGTTCAAGTTGGACAGTGTACCAAGCTCTTCAGGCAAGGAACCAATTAATTGATTTCCACTCAGAAGCCTGAAAACCAAAAAAAGGAAATCACAGAAGAATGCGTAAGTGAACATGATTTTGAAAACCCATAACTTCAGTATACTTAAAAGAATGTGCCACATATTGATGAAACAACCCCTTGACAATCTGAAATTATGAAACACACTGTTATTTTGTTAGCTGTCAATGTGCTGTGTTTTGTCACTGATATATACATATATTCTGTATTTGAATATAGCAAGGTTGTCTATATATCTAGAAAAAAGTAAACAGATTGCACGTTGAGAAAAATAAAAAACAAGGCACAGAGTATTGACCGAAGAGCCAAAGATCAACTTCCACTCACAGCAATTCCAAAGATGCGATGCTGCCTATCTCCTTTGGTATTTTCCCACTAATATTGTTCCACATAAAGTCCCTACCAGATCAATAGACATGAAGTCATCATCATGAAAGTTAGAGGAAATATGCCAAAGCCTGTTACAGAGTAGGATACAGAATATAGTACTCAGTACTCACAGTATCTTCATATAAGAGAGACGGCCAAGCTCTGGAGATAAAGTTCCTGAAAGATTCCTATCTATCAACAACCTGTTTTTGAAGTGAAAGTATAGAAGTCATTATTTGTATTTCAATATAAAGCCAAATGCACTCCGGAGGTCTAAAGATGAGAAAAATCAATTACGCCCCCAAGGCACCTTCTACAGTTTTACTTCTATTTCACAAATAGATGGCCAATAAGGCTGGCTATACTTCAGAACTTCAATACATTTGGGTTCCTTCTACATGCATTTTTTTCCGGTAAGAAAAAAGGACATTGTATTATATCAGAACAAATGAGGTACAATACAGATACAGTGGACGAGACATCGACCCCCAAAACAAACAAAAATGAAGGCAAAATTTATAAGAGAGCTAATCTCTAAACTATTGTATTTCTACAGAGCTAGCTACTACTGTGGAATGTGGACTTAGTTGATTACTCGAGTGCGTTTTATTCTGCAATATGTTTATCTATATACCATTTTCAGAAAATGCAACAAGCGCTTTTGCTGTGGGAAGTATATCTCCATAACTGTAGCAAGTCGGTTGGTTATTCGTCCACATAGCACCAGAATAATATGCCACATTAAATTTGTTTCATTTTCCCCCTTTTCTTCTCCCAAAACAAAACCAAATACACATTACACTTTCCAAGGCATTTTCTTACACTGCAATAACGCTTTCCAATAGATCAAATCAGACACTTTTAAATCTCCTAAAGCATACCAAAAAAACCACTAACATAGCCTACATCATGAAAAACATTTGCGCTGTTAGAGACACCTGATATTTAGGGTTCAATGTCTCTAGCACCACTCCTAGTCTATCCATAATCGGTTCATCATCATCTTGGTAACTGCTAGAAACAAGGAACATATACATTTGGGGGGTGGGGGATCAAAATATCAACCGAAAATATGAAGAGAGCACATTCTCTCCTGCTATATGGAAACATGAAAAGGAAGGATTGCATGGAGAATGGTACTTCGGAAGAAATTTATGCTTGAGAATCGAGACCGAAATCATACAATTCTGTAACGTGCAGATAACCGTCAGTAGGTGCTAAATTATGGCAGATAACACCAGTCCAATTTGTAGTGCATGGATCCCCTCTGTTCCAGTCGCGGAGATTTTTATACGGATCGGTCAAACTGTTCTTGATGGATCGCAATGCATTGACTGTAGACATTGAATTTTAATGTTGGTACAGTTATATCTAAACTGAGTAAGTATCACAGTCAATCTATTTTTCCTAAAATTAAAAACTGGCACAAACACACTTGGTCAATCAGGGAAGAAACACCTCAGTGATCTTCAAGCACTATAATGGAAATAGGAATAGCCTGAAGCAAACTTCCAGATTTATACTTTAGGAGTTTACAGTAACAACAAGAAATTATGATATAGATGTTTCGAAACTGGTGCATCACTACAGTAGGGTGCTTAGAGTTCAGTATTCTAGTCCATATAAGACTGCCAATGATTTCATATGATCTCTATTTTTCAATAACTTACATGCCAATAACTTTTATTCTTTTTTTCCATTCTTCTCCCTGTCACGGTGAGAGATGACAGATGCTTTTTGAGGTCCAATTGCAAGAATTCAGGTTACCATTATTTCAAAACTAAGTAGGATCACTTTTAAGTTTCAACTATACGACTCAGATGGCCAGAGAAGGAGATAAAAATCCATTTGAACTTCAGCAAAAAAGTCTCAAACTCTCAAATAAACTTATACAATTGGTCAAGCACAGAGATTCTAAGACAAGACTTGAAGAGAGAAAAAGACGGTAAAAACAATAAAACTGGTCACCTTCTTCCTGAGGCGTTTTTTGGCCGTTTGCGATGATAAGCAGCGACGCCAAGCACAAACATACAATCACAATCCTCCCAGACTTTGCATAGGGCATTTCAAACACCCCAAGAGTCACCATCTCGAGCTGCTGCAAATAATTTCTAAACCTTAAACCCATGCCTGATAATAACAATTAACACCTTAATCTCCATTAGACATAATCTTCAACACAATTAACAAAAACCACCAAAATCCGCAAATGCGTAACTACAACCAATTAGAAACTCCTCTCTCAAAACAAAGAAGTTGCTAGCAATACAATCAACATACAGGAATCACACAACTGGAATAGAAACAAGCAGCAATACGAATTTCCCCCGTTTAATTGGACGGAGTTACTACCATCATGAAATTCAGCACACAGAAAAATCGGAAAGAGTTGAACCGCTCGCCATTGCCCGCGCCGTGTGCGAATGAACAACCGCGACGGATTGCGACGGTGGTTGAGCTCTTCTAGATTTTGGTTCAATGTGAAACGTTGAAATGTGTGCACAACAACTCGCATCAAATGGGAGCTGAATTTGTCTACTTTATTCGATTAAATTGGGCGGAATATTAAATTGAGAGTTAGGAAGAAGAGGTCAAGGTGGTGCTGTAGTTGCTCAACGACGTTTTTTTAACTCTTGCATGATATCATCATCATTTTCATGGGGTAAAGTTCGCCATTGGCGATCGACTGCCGTAATTGGCAAGGAGCTTCACGCATCAACTTGCCAAGTGTTCCATTTTACCTTTTGGGGGCAAAACAAAGCTCAATTTAAAAAGGTCAAACTATTATCCTAGTGTGTTTGAAAATATTATTATCCACTAAACGTGATTAACGAAATTTATCCGAAATAATTTAATGCATTAATAGATGGCAGAAATTCAGCTAGTGGACTAACAATTTTTAAATACTAAAAGGGCATTACTTGATTAATAGGTTATAGGTATATGTTAGTTAACATCATCTATATACTTATTTTTATATTACCTCCAATTAAACTACTAGACAAATTGTAACGCAAATTAAACCTTTCATTTCGTCTTTCAAGTTTCAACGCTAAATCTGGGATATGATATGAATACTTTTATGAAATTTGGGTTTTTTGAAAAATTCTTGGATAATTTTTATAGAGTATAAATGGAAGACGACGATATTGAGCGTTAATCTCACTCTTTATAAAAAGGATTCACCGTTCGGATATACTGATGGAATTTATTTGATTGTTTTGTATTTGCTTCATAGTAGTAATTTATTATACATTTACGCATTACGCTAAAATTGGGTATGAGACTGTGAGAAGAATATTATTATGAAAATAGAGTAGTTTTTGCATTTTTCTTATAAGAAGTGGACAGTTTTGTACGCCATGTAATTTAATATAGTACGTTAATTTTCAAAACAACAATGAACATATATATGTGGATTGGTTATAGTGAAAAGTGAAAACACTCTTAAAGTGATGAACAAGAACATAAAATTGATAAACAAACGAATAACAGTTATGAACAAGAAAAATTCGACCATATCAGGGTTTGAACTAAGGGTTCTTATTCGCGAATTATTTGTTCGTAAATTTTATGCGCTCGTTCATCGATTTTATGTTTTTGTTCATGGTTCTTCGTTCTCCATATAAAATGAGGCTCTCATTTAAACCTCATCCTATATATATATATAAATAATGTTAATCCTATCAATAACTATCTAATGATTCTAATTGGGACGTTGCATAATAGAATACGTACTCCATATATATCTCTATATAATTTATTTATAAATTTATATTTTAATTGGTATAAGTTATATATATAGTTTTTGTTAATTATTACTTTTATGCATTAACTAGTACGTTCATCCGCGTGATATGCGACGATCATTAAACTAATTGATATTTTAAATTTATAAATGATTTGATATAAATTATGAGTAATTCTAAAAATATAGAATTATACTACTGCTATATATTAAATTATAACTCTGCCAATTTTGCTATTTTGATATTGCAATATGTAAATATGTAATTGGTTCAGTGAAACTATGTTTTATTATGTGATTCTATTTACACATAAATATTGAAAAACATGGTTTCTTACAACCAATTTACATATATTATAAATTATTAGGTATCATAAATTATAAATAAATATTTTTATATACAAACATAACTAAAAAGTTTAATTTATATTTGATATATCATTATGATTCAATATTTTTTATATTATAAAGAATAAATAAAAGAAAAAAGAATTAACAAAAGAGAGAGAGAGAGAGAAAGAGAATAGAAAAGAGAGAGACATATATTAGTTTTATATCGAATTAAAAATCTTATCACGATGCCAATGAGTCCTAGTTCGAGTGGTTAAGCTGAAGCACCCAGAGACTCTCTTATGTGAGATTCTGAGTTCAAATCTCACCTTTGTGGGTGGGTAGTTTTCTCACCTTCGTGTGAGTAGTTGTCACTCCTTTGTGGGTGTAGTTGTCCCGCCTGCGTGCGGGTTGTTGTCATGTCTTTGTGCAGTCTAGTGGTCCCGCCTGCGTGCGGTGTTGAGCTTTAAATTGTTATGATATGTGAATGTAACCACTTCAAAAAATATATATTTTATCACGATCTTCAATTTAAGATATATATCGAATATTTTTCACAAATTAAATTTCAAGATTTTTAGAAATAACTAAACATATGAAAGAGAAAGTAGGAGAGAGGGAGAGATTCCGAGAGAATATAAAAAATAGTAAGATTTATTGGAAGAGATGGAGGAAGTTAGAACTGGGAGAAAATTAGGTGTGACCGCGTGAAATAGGGAAGTAGAAGAAAGAGAAAAATTAGAGAGAGAAGAAAATCGAAGAAAGAGGAAATTTGACGGTAAAAAATAGCCGTTAAAACTCTTTTTTAATATATAATAAATTTTACTTAATTGTTTGAATTTACGATGCTAACAGTAGCATACGTAGCGTCGACAAAGTTTGCGTGTGTAAGACGGGTCTTGTCTAATTTAATACGATGTGCCAATAGTTTTTAATTATTTAGGACTTCTCATAAATACGTCCCATTCTCTTTCTAATAGTTATCCAATTCGTTATTAACGAGGCAAAATTCAAATGTACGTTAATAACAAAATCCTTGTAGTTGTAGCCTCTCGAATTAACGTTAATTAATATGCCTATTATATAACTTAAGTCAAACACTTTAAACACATGTATATAAATATGAGTACTTATACAAAATGTAAGCGTATTTTTTATAAAAAATGTTAGTATAACATATCACATGAATAAATATATATTACCATCAACATGATCAGATATATCCGTATAACATTTTGAGATTAATTAAATATCCGTTTCACATTAAACCATATATAATGAAATTATTGCAAGACCAATAATAAACAGCAATTATTAATAATGAATTATTTCACGTGATTTAAGATAGAGCATAGAAAATTGTGTTGAAGATTATGTCTAATGGAGATTAAGGTTTAAGATAGGAATAAAGCTATGCGGCCATAATGTGGCTGGCCATAAAGGGTATAATAGTAACTTTTTTAGAATTAAATAAATGAAGTAATTAGTATCATTTAATGCACTCATTTCACTGGACTGATATACCCCTTTAATATTTTT
>JAYJMF010000085.1:2730172-2761426 GCA_036873715.1 Salvia sclarea
TATATGCAAATTAAAAATAGGTTTGAATATTAATAGTTGTTCGAATTTGTTATTTATACTTCCTTCGTCCCGTCGAAGATAAGCATTTTCTTTTAGACACGTGATTTAGGGAAAGTTGAAAAATAGTGTAAAGTATTAATATGAATATATATTATTTGAAGTTATATGAATAATAAAGTATAATATTTGAGTAGAGATCATTAAATTTTATAAAAAATCTAAACTTAAAAACATCCCGTGCATTGCACGGGCCCAAATACTAGTTGTATAATAAAACGTGGGATTTGGTTTCTATATAATAAACTTCTTTTTATTTTTTATATTTTTCGTTTTTGATTAATTTGAAGAAATAGTTTTCAATTTTTGAAAAATTGTAACGGCTATCTAATTTCTACTCAATTATTACTCATTTCACAAACTTGGAATTTTTCATTCTTTGAGTTTATAATTTTGTCCAACTAATAGAATGCCCCCGTAGTTGTTTAAAGACTTTGATATAACTAGTAATAAACATAATCTAATTAGTTTCTTTTAGCAAATAATGATTCTTAGAATCTAGTTATGATGGCTGCTAGAAATATAATCTGATGGACAGACACAAAATTGATCAAATTCATATTTGTTTTCATATTGATTCCGTCTAAACTTCAATAAATGCATTATATAGGTGTTGTGTGGTGAATCTCAATCGGCACAACCTGTTGAACCACCTGCCATCAATGAAGAAGTTCCACCCTGAAGCAACATCAAAGAAACCTTCTGGTACAAAGAGAAAATCTTCAAAGGTTTGGAACCATTTTACTAAAACTGAAATTAGTAAAGGTGTGTTCAAACACAATTATTCATTCAACATAGGTGAACACGACTATTTTGAAGCAGTTTTGAATGGTTTGAACCTCTATTTCAAGTTACCTTCTAGGAATACTATAAGGGCTGATGTGGTTGATGTCTTTGAGGAAGAGAAAGCAAACATGTATGTTTTATTAGATAATCTCAAATGCAAAGTGTCTTTGACGATAAATATTTGGACTTATGAGCATTCTAATAAAACATATTATTGTATGACTGCCCATTTCGTAGATGATTATTGGGAATTGCATAAGAAGATACTTGCATTTAAGTTGCTTGAGTATCCACATGTTGGTGATAAATTGTTCAACTTTATGAAAGATAGAATTCTGGAGTGGAATTTAGATAAGAAGGTCAGTTCTATTGTTATTGACAATGCGAGTGCCAACTCATCTATGGTTAATAAGCTTAGGAATTGGCTTGTCTCAAGTTCATTGATTCCTTTCTTTGGAGATTTACTGTATGTTCGTTGTAGTGCACACATCTTGAACTTAATTGTACAAGATGGGCTTGTTGAGATTAGGAATCTATTGAATGACATTCGTCAAACCGTGAGATATTTGTAAAGAACTCCATCCGCAATGCAAAAGTTTGAGAGGGCTAAACAACAATGCAGACTCCAAGATAGAAAGACATTGGCTAATGATGTGCCGACTAGATGGAACTCAACTTTTGAGTTGCTTGAAACAACATTGCCTTTGAGGGAAGCTTTTATCCGACTAGCATAGATTGATGAGGGCTATGCTTATCTTCCTTCTGCACAAGAATGGGATGTAGCTGCAGTTGTTGTTGAATGTTTGAGGATATTTTATGAGACTACTAATCTCTTTAGTGGTAGTAAGTACCCAACTTCGAATGTGTTCTTCCTAAGTGTTAGTGATTTACATTTAAAGTTGGTGGAATGGCAACAAAGTGAGCATGAGTGTCTTGAAAAATGTGTGTCCCAATGAAGAGAAAATTCGATAAATATTGGGAGGAGTGCAACTTGGTGTTGGCCATTGCAGTTGTGTTTGATCCGAGATGCAAGCATCACATTGTGAAGTACTTTTACACATGGATTTATGGTGAGGAAGTTGTTGCCGGACATATAAGTAGGGTTCAGAACATGTTGGAAGATCTTTTTGTCTCTTATGGTGGGAGTGTTGTACCATCTCGTGGTGCTGCTTCTGGTAGTTCATCTGGTGTGATACAAAGCGATATTTTGCATGGCTTTGATGAGTGGTACGATGGATCTCGTCAGAGTTGGAAACCTATTTCAAAGAACCCAAACTTCCTGCAGATGATGAGTTCAATGTTTTGAAGTGGTGGAGCTTGAATACTAGAAGGTTACCAATTTTGCAAAAGATAGCACGTGATATATTAGCCATTCCTGCTACCACAGTCGCCTCTGAGTCCGCTTTTAGTCTTGGTGGTCGGAGTCATAGAGGAGGTTCGTTCTAAGTTGAGTCGTTGTTGAGGCATTGGTAGTTGCTACAGATTGGATTCCACGACTTAAACTGAAAGCTATTGTTTCTATTGAATACTTTCATAAATATATCATTTTTTATTATTTCATTTTTGTTTTATGTGTTTAAGTGCTTCGAGACTCTAGTGATGGAGTTTTAGGGGAAATAAGCGAAGGCAGTGAGAGTGAGATTCGAAATGGTGAACTCATTTTTGGTTTTTTGGCACGTATACTTGTTTGTATTATTTAAATTCATAATAAATTCATGCTACTTTTATTAAGAAATGTTGTTTTTCTTGTCTAATATTTTGTTGCAGTTTCATGAGCAATTCAAGATTGAAGGACCTCGGTTGATGTCGAGGGTGCAAATGAACTGTGTAATTAGTCGATAGGGACTTCAAATTTGAGATTGAAGAATTCTAATGTGAAGTGTAATTCATGTTTCAATAATATTGCAAATTTAAAGAGATGTTATATTATTTTTATTTAATCAATGACTCTATAATTATTATTCTAGTGAGCAGGACATAACTACAGAAAATATGATCATATACTACTCGAACTTTTATTTATTTTAATTTGCTTTTTACCAACAAAATATTGACACCTATGATTTATTCTAGGGAGCATAGGATAATTGTTTCTTACTTTGAGTTACTATATCATAATTGAAAAAAAATAATGGTAAAAAATTGATAGTATTAGTACTACAAGTTGGGGAATTATGAGATCTTATAGGGAACAAATTACAAATGGACATTTAAACAAACCATATATAAAAGTAAACAACATTGAACACACAAGGTGAAACTTAAGTAACAGATATTCAGAAAATTAGTGATGGTTAATTTTTTTTAAAATTTAAAAAAAAAATGCGGTCCGGGTCGGACCGGAACCGAAATAAGTTGTTTGGGCCAGTTCTGGACCAATCATGTACCGGACCCGAGCAGTCCGGGTCTGGAACCGGATCCGAAACATTATAAGTCATCGGTAATGAACGGTTTTGATCCTGTCCGAGTTTAACCCGCCCGTTGACACCCCTTTCCAGCAATATATTAGACCCAACTCATTTATCTCTCTTGTTCTTCACTGCCAAAAGAGCAGAGCCCCCTTCCCCCTTCACTGTTCAAATGACAAAACAAAGCGATGATTTTCAGAAATCAGGAACGGATCATGCGTTTGCAAAATAAACAAGATGGAAATGGGAGAAATGAAGAGAGGAGAAGTTGAGGATTTGAATCTTGGTAAGGAATGCTGTGAAAAGGAAACGGGGTTTTTAAAGAAGGAAAGGAGGGATGGAGAAAGCCGTTCCTTTCAATCTAATCTTGATTAGCTTGATGGATAGTGATTATCTACTAATGATCAAAATATTTGAATTTTAATATTTGGACTTCTATGAACATTTCATTAAACCATGGCCCATGTAAATCATCCTTCCTTATTTTATTAAATTATGGCCCAACTTCTAAAATATATATTCTTATAAAATAAAAATTAAGGCCCACGTAAATAAGCCCAATCTTGAATTTAAATAAATAACATCTTAGAAAATTAAAACGAACTTCTCAGTTTAAATGCTTTAGTGAAAATTAATGTCTAGGTGTATGAATAATTTCACATATGCAAATAAATAGCAAATCATTCCACATGTCGCAGAACACATTCAAAGTGAATATGCCAAATACATCAATTCTTAAATACCATAATTTGCATCTTAATCTTCCTCATTATTAGTGAAATATTAGTGAATGAATCTCAAGCACATCCTGAAACGAATTGATGGTTTCAAAACTTACTTCAATAACTAATCTATATATTTGCGACAAATATGTTAGATATGTCCGGATATTCTTTTTTTTTCTTCTTCTTATATTATGTTACATATTGACGTCATTAGACATGGATACTATCATAGATTAATAACCAAAAGCAATTTAATTAAATTCAAATAAAGAGAAAAATAGTTTACGAGCTAATCAAGCCAGTAGAGTAACAAATCTAAAAAAAGATTTTCTAAGGATTCAAAACATCATATGAATTAATTGGATGAAAATACAAGAAATTATTAGATGAAAGAGAAATACAAATTTTTAAACATTAATAAAATATCTCTTAGCTTTTTTTCGATTAGAAATCACATTTTTGTACAAAAAAGCATCATTTGCATAAGAATATCGTAAGATAAAATGAAAAACTACGCGACATAAAGAAATAGATCCATTCACTTGTTACAAAGAATTATAATCGTTCAATCATTCAATGCACTCTTTTCAATATAAATGTCGAAAAAACAATACAGTGGAAAAAGGGAAAATAAAGTGGATACAAAAAACAAGTAAAAAATATATACAGTAAACATATATAGGAAAAGGATTAAAAACGACATATATAAAATACTCGAGGTTCTATTATAAGTAAGGAAAGATATAGAATAGAAAAGTCCCCATTAATGGACCAAAATCTTAATTAAAAGTAAAACCTCCAAAGAAAATTAGCACACCAGAACTTCCTCTTCTATTCTTTTAAGTCTCTTTCGCAAAATTTCCCCCTTTCTCGACTGATGATTCATGATTGTTCACGATAGTATCTTTATTAATTATCCAAGTGACTTCTTTTAACATCAAATTTCTGAGTCTTCAAGATATAAAATGTCAAAAGCAATCATTCTATTACAAGTGTGCAATGAGGCAGCGATATCTATTCTTCAATGTATACACATGTTCATTGTTTATTTCATACTCCCTTCGACGCTCTGCACCCATATTTATTTTTATTTTCATTTTCGTTTAGGTACGTTATACAAAATTATGTACTTTTATTATATTTAACTTGTATACTCTTACTTTGTATATATTTATCGATACCCTTTTATGAGATTCATTCTCCAATAAAATTAAAATCAACTACATACATTTTATTAAAACTCATGGCTGGTCGGTTAAATGGTAATATAGGAGCCGATGGAATATTAATTTTATTTATTATTTTACCATTTCGTCAACTCCCAACTTAACTAAATTCGGCCTACTATCTTCCCTTTTGTTTTTACAATATTTGCTCGTTGTGTACCAAGTTTTCCAAAGTAGAAATATAAGTAGTAATTAAGAGATGAAAAGGACAAGATCATGTTCGGCATGTGTTGAGCAGAGAAAAGGACATCTCTGTGTCTGCAAAGTGATTAACTAATTAAAGGCAAATCCTTTCACGAGGCCAGCCACAATATTGTGGCCAGATTCGCCCCGGTTTGACTGGGTTTGATTAGGGTCAAACCGTTGACTTGGTCAATTTTTTTTCTTTAAATTTTTTTTTCTACATTTTTTTTTAATTTTAATATTAATTTCGAAACCAATGGCGGAACCGTTTGTTGTTTGCCGTCCTCTATTATTATTTGCAGCTCCTATTCTAAGCCATGAGTCGAGCGAGGGGGAGCCGAAGGCGAACTCGGAGCGAGTTCAAACACAAAATAATTGCCGGTCTCATTATTTATATATTAGTATTCCGAGGCGAAGGCGGAGCCGTTTGTTGTTTGCCGCCCCCCATGATTTGTTGTCACCCCCTATTGTCGCGCCCCTAAATGGTACTCCGATGTATAAAAAATGATACTTAAAAAAAATAAAAATAAAAAAATAAAAAAAAAATTGACCGGGTCAAACCCGCCCAGTTGACCCGAATCCGACCCGGCCACCACTTTGTGGCCGGCTGCAGGGGAGGGTGCCTCCTAATTAAAATATCTTTCTCATCTCTCATTGTCGTTATATTAGGGTGTCACCAGCCAAGCCCTCCAACATGGAGGGTTTTGGCCAAAAAATATTACTCCCTCCGTCCCTTAAGAGTATGCATTTTATTCTATTTTGGGCCGTCCCTCAAGAGTATGGATTTTTCTTTTTTGAAAATATCTACTTTTTGTGGGTTTCATTTATTCTCTTACTTTAACATTTATTTATACTACTTTTACACTTTTCAATACCTTTTTGTGGGACTCATTCTCCACTAACATTACTTTTACATTTAACAATATTTTTTTGGGACCCATATTCCACTACAATTCAAGTCAATTACATTTTATTAAAACCCGCACCGATCAAAACAATGCATACTCTTAAGCTACGGAGGGAGTACTAGTATATTTAATCTCCGAAACTAATGTACTGATGATAGCAATTCCCAAACAAGTTGGCAGGATACAAGGAAGAGACTTCCACACAGCAGCTAGATTTACCTTTGGAAGATCCAGATTGATGACATGAGCAACCCCAGTGACGTCTAATCCCCGCGATGCAACATCTGTAGCAACCTGCAAATGACAAGACAATGCAAATGTGATGTTAGATCAAGAAATGTTTTGGAGCACAAAATAAATGCTCGCTAGTTGCATATCAAATCAAATCAGAGAAAAGGCAAACATAGTGAAATAATCACTTGAATGCAGATAGGATTAGAGTGATCGCTAGGCTCTGTCACAATTTTCCCATCGATATTCGATCTATATACCAACTAGGAATCAAGCCACAGACACTGAGCATGCAAAACTACATGGCCTACTTCTTCTTTTGGGGACAAAAGTTGCATCTAATTTTTCATAGTATATGATACTACTTCATTGAGATGATCCAAATCACCTTTTTAAGTAGACTAACTCAAGAGAGACAATGGTATCATGCTAGTCTCACAAGTCACAACTAAAGTTGTTCCCCATAAAACCAACAAAAGGTAAGTGAAGCAATGCAAGGAACATAACAAGATGCAAACCAAACCAAGACAAATTAATTGAATAGTCAACAAATAGAATCATGAGTGGAGTTCCTTAGAATTACCAGTATCCTGGTAGGACCCTGTCTAAAATCACGGAGAGCAGCCTCTCTCTCACTTTGACTACGACCACCATGAAGAGAAGCTGCTTGCAGACCTTGTTGAATCAATGCTTCAGCAACTTCATCACATCTACTCTGAAAGAATATGTACATTTTGAGCAGCAGAGAGAAAAGTTCAGGAAAGGGAGGGGTCGGGGGAGTCAATTGAAAGGGAAGTTTATCTAAAACTAAAATGATTGCATTATACAAATGAATAGAGGTAAGCAGACATAGCCAATCTTTGCAACTGTTCAAACAATGAAGTGTATATAATTAAGTTCTTCAACCCATCAATGTCTAAGTTGCCAGCATAGAAGTCCAGAACTACCAAAAATGGAAGCATAAGAGCATGAATAGATCACTAATATAAAATGATCGCATTCCAAAGGAAGTGTAAGTAATACGGACAGCATTGAGAATAAAAGTGACTTGGGATCGCATCAGAACATAACCCAGAACTAGAGATTAAACAAGTCGCAGCACATGGAATGGTGAAGCAGGAAGCGTAAGTCAATTGCATATGGGCATTGGTTGCTGTACCTTCCGTTCCACAAATACGATGGTCAAGGGGAATGAGTGGCTACACTTTTGAGATTGAGCAGCTGCCTCAACAAGCATATCTAGCAGCCTGTCAATCTTCATGCCATAAAAAATTAACGTGTTGAATCCCGTCAATATTCAGCAATAATTATGTAAACTGTCACTTACTCACTACCAAACATGAGATTTCACACACACAACACACACACACAGACATTATAACAGCAGTTCACCCAAATGCATACTTATCAAAATATTTGATTACATTATAAGTATGATATACTCCCTCCGTCCCATTCTTCTTGTCTCACTTTCCTTATTGGGTTGTCCCATTTCCTTTTCTGGCAAGAATTTACACACAAAAAGTATGTGGGTCCCATGTGGGCCTCACCATCTCTCACTCATCAACTTTACTTTATTAATCTCCGTGCACAAAAGAAATGGGACAAGAAGAATGGGATGGAGGGAGTAGTATATTTTACCAGCTTAAGGAAAATTTGATTTTGAGCCCAACCTGAAACTTTTGAGAGTATTAGAGAGGTTATGTTTGCAGAATTATTAAAACACGTCAGCTAACAAATCAGTGTTTATTTGAAGACCTACAATACCCAGTGAGTGTGGGTGTTCACGTATATCTTACATGGTAACAACATTAAAAGTGGATCATCACTAGAATGATATATCAGAAAATATGAACTCAGGGAACATAACCCTGTCCAACATATGATCATATTTAAAATAATCAGTGGAGTCTTCTGTTAAAAGTTAGTGGTTTCTGAAGGTGACTTTTTATTGTTATTTTTAAATTTCAATAAGTCAATGTTGCTCCACTAGTTTAAAGATATTTGTGCTCAATTTTCACATTTCACTCCACTGATTGCTCATCACATGAACAAATTCTTACGAACTAAGCTGAAACAAAATATACTCCCTCCGTCCCATTCATAATGTCCCATTGCTTTTGGGCACGGAGATTAAGGAAATAAAATTGATGAGTGTAAGGTGGTGTGGTCCACATGGGGTCCACATGCTTTTGTGTGTATTTTTTTTGCCAAAAAAGGTATGGGACATTATCAGTGGGACAAACAAAAGAGGAAAGTGGGACATTATGAATGGGAGGAGGGAGTAATAATAAGAAAGCATTTAGAAAGTAAGGATAGATTCAACTAAGACATATCACATATGACAGAGTACAAGATTAGCATGGGTAAAAGAAGGTTTAGCATAGCAGCATAAATATATTCTTCATCAATTGAGTGCAAGCAGAGACATACCTTCTCATTTTCTGGTACCTTCTCCAAATTTTGGGATACGTTTGCTGTTGGGCTGCTGACTTTTCCAACTTTTACCCGCACTGGATCTGTTAAGTATTCCTAAGATTTGCATACAAGAAAGGCACTGAGTCTACATCATTACATGTTTTAACCAAAAGTTTCAAAATAATATTTTTCTTCTTTTTATTTATTTATCCCCTTGATACAATGCTGCAGAAATTATGAAGTTAGAGACTACACACAAGCATAGACTCAAACGTTATACATATCACAAAATCTCACTGAAATCTAACCTGTGCTAACTCTTCAATCTCCACTGGCATTGTAGCACTGAATAGCAAAGTTTGATGCTTCTTGGGAATATTTTGCATCACCTGAAACAACATAATCAGACAGCAGGAATTTCATAACACAATATGCACATTATGACCGGACTATAGAATTGCAACAAAAAACGATTATGTTTCTATTGCATGATTTCTATCCAAAGGTGAGGTAGCCAGAGCTAGGAGTACAGAAGGGAGCAAAGAGAAATCAACAACTACAAATAGAAAGGACAGGCCAACAAATAGATCGACATGGTTTAGTTCAACAAAGCTTATGGCCAAGGTGATAAATCCAAATGACGGAAAGCCAATGAAGATATTTTCACTTACTCTCTTGTTTGTCACTTTCTAAATCTTGAATCTCTTCATAAATAAAATGCCAATACTTGATCAATCCAACTACCATATAGAGAGATAAAATGATATCGGCTAACAAAATGGACATCAACTATATTGTGCCATTACTAGGTCCAGCAAAGAAAATAGGCGCAATAAATAAATCACGAGTCTCTTTTGTCTTTTTTATCCAAAACTGCCGGTAAATAAATGGTGCTCATGATGATTATGATCAAGAGGCTGGCATGAGCATAAACTAATAAGTTTGACCCGTGAACTTAAAAAATGTTTGATATTGATTAGTGATTGATTATAGGCCTTATTGAATCTTCAATATGCTACAAATTGTAATTATTGCAATCATATGCATCAGTTAAAAAAAATAGTTATATTAATAGATACTGATGATCTAGTGATAGTTAACATGACATAAAAGAAAGCACAACAGCAACATTTAATTTAAATGTGAACTTACAAGAGCTATGAACATAACATGAACTAGAAAAGAGCCAAACAAACTAAAAAAGCTTGAGAAGCAAGCGGGCGGGGGTGGGGGAGTAAATATTAACCTCTCGTATCTGAGGCTCAAATCCCATGTCAAGCATCCTATCAGCTTCGTCCAGAATGACAAATGATATCCTTGATAAAGAAGTATTTCCTTGTTGAAGATGGTCAATAAATCTTCCAGGTGTAGCTACTACTATACTAACCCCTGCTCGCAGCTCAGACCTCTGTAGTGGCATTAATTAGCAGAAAGTTCCTTAATAATGAAATAATAACTAAGAAATTGAAAAAATAAATACCTGCTCAGAAATGTTTGTTCCACCCACTACAATTGCAGTTTTAAATGAGTCCAAAGACCGGCTGAAGGCTTTCACCTGGTAAGAAAATATACAATGACCAACATAGTATCAGGTGAAAACCTACAGTCCGTAAGTTATTTCCAACTTCACAAAACTTAAGATCAGGGTTGTGCACTTGTGCTAGAGTTTGAAGAGCTCCCATCTAGATCTTCCCAAAAAATATTGCTCATATTGAAAAATAGATAAGAAGCAAATTACAAGGAGAAACTGAAAAGAGATTTATATACACGCCTTCACATGAAAGGCAGGTGATTTTGCTTCATTTTAACAGCTTTTTTTATCCACCTAAATTCACAAGAACAAAAGGGGGAAAATTTATGAACCAAAACTCATAAGGAAATTCATGTCATTCATAAGTCAATAAGCCTTACTTTTCCCATTTTAGTCTTCTCCCTAAATCTGCAATAAGGAGGATATCATGGAAAGATGAAATTTCAAGTGAAGCAAAACATAAGAACCATTCCAGATACAAGATTACTTTCCAGATGACACATCTTGTGAGAAACCAGAAAAATAAATCGCACAGAACTGATATTACTAAGGAAAAAAATCTCAGTTCTTACTTCTTTCTCTATTTGTTGAGCCAGCTCTCTAGTTGGGGCTAATACTAATGCCAAAGGTCCATCTCCACGCCGAATAGGAGGCTGAACCAGGCAATGCTGAAAGAATAGTAAGTAAACTAGATTAGGACATGGCATTGCAAGAAAACAAATATTAACTGCAAAATGATTCAATCGAGAGATGACATTGTAAATATTTAAACCTGTATCATAGGTATAGTGAATGCTGCTGTTTTACCACTACCAGTTTCTGCACAACCCAAAAGATCCCTTCCACTTAGAGCAACTGGCATGGCCTGTGCTTGAATTGAAGTTGGGGTGGTATATCCATGAAATGCTATGTCTTTCATGATGCTTGCATGCAAATTCTGCAGAGAAGTGAAAGTGAGTACCTTCCCCCAAATGAACAACAGTGGGACAACAAAGTATATCATTCACTATACCCACTAACTATTACCATGTCAGTGAACGACTCAATAGGAGCTGGTGCAGGTTGTGAATCTGGTGGAACTGTAGCATCAACATTAAGCCTCATGCAGACCTCCTCGACCTGAGCATACAAATACATGGCACCAACTAATAGATCTGAGGACATAAATTTCATATAATAACTAGCTAACTCTGCAGTAACATATCATTTACGAAAGAGAAAATGCATTGCTCAATCAACTCCATATTGCTCCATTTTAACCCATGGTTTATTATATGAAAGCAACAAGGAAATCCAAAACCAAACAAATAAGATTCATTGAAAGCAGGAGAATTCTATAAAAAAGAATAAGAAAATGATATTGATTAGTGAAATAACAGAGCTCTCACTTAACATAAATTGTGATAGCAATTCTTTGAATATCAGTAAGCAGGAAAAAACTCCTGATTGTTAATGTTGTATTCTGATCCTAGGTATCCAGACAACGAATATATGTTTGGAACAACACTGAAACCATCATGTACGTTTTAGTTTCAATTTAAATCCTAGATATATTTTTTAAAATTCACCTGTTAAGTACTTTTCAAATATCGATTTTCAACTAACGAGTTGTATCATCGATGAATCACATGATTGAAGGTGTATCTGCATACAGTCTCAAACCATAACTCAGCAAATACAAAATGAGTCACATGAAACATTCGTTGTGATTGCGAGTCCTAGTTTACCAGTATCAGTCATCAATACGCAATAAGATTGGAAGAGCAGAAAAAAAATCGACTATTACATAAACCACTTCTACTTCTTAGCTCATAATTCTAAAATGAAATAAAAAATATATATAGAAAGATAGAAACATAAAAGTAGAATCAGTTATCGAACCTGTTCCGCATTCAACTGCATAACGCGGTCGGACGGCTTCCACTGTGGAGCCACCGGCTCCGGCACCGAGGAGGCGTAATTTCCGGAGCTCCGAGAGCCGCCATTCCAGAGATTAGTAGAGTTGCCATTAGTATTGTTGCTTTTAGCGGAAGCAAATTGAGAGTAAGAGCCGTTGAGCTGCTTGGAGTGGAAATGATCGGAGTTGCCGTTTACTAGGGTTTTGGCGGTAGAGGTGGGGTTGGCGGAGGAGTTTCTCAGGTGAGGAGGAACATACGACATTGCTGGAAGATAGGATGAGTACGTTTACTGAGAGCAATATGTGAGAGAGCAGCGAAACTGCCCAAGATGGGTGGGGTTTTTTGAGTTGGGCTTCTGATTTTTATGGGCTGATTTCGGTTGGGCTATTTCATTTGACTCCTCTCTATAAATATATCCGATATATCCGATAAAATGGGTGGGATCTTGTCATCTGCAATCGTTTAGACTTTTGGTGTGGATATTTATTTGGAGTTTGTTTTTAACTGGAACTAAATCTAATCTTAGAAAATTTCATATGGAATGTGTTGCAGCAATGACATGGAATATCAAATATGGGTTATAAAGGTTATACAGCTTCAAATTTGTACTATTTAGTTATGGTTTGAGTGATTGCATGACTTATTTGTATCCACCCAAATGAGTAGTTTATATTTAATTCCATGTTAATTTAACAATATATATAAACTTAAATTTACGATGTTTGTTTTAAAAATTATTATCCGCCGCCAGATAGTGAATATTAAAGCCGAAGAGGAACCTTATTTGGACAATCACGTGGTATGATCTAAAATGACAAAATTTGTGTTCCATACACTCGTCTTAGTTAAGGTTTATTAACCCTTATTTATGGGACATTAACTACGAGTAGGATTTAAGACGATGCACCAGAATATGCCTAATTAAACATGCATGTTAATACTTTGATGCATCTAGATGCACTATGGTAATTGAAACGAGCTTTGATCGGTTAATCCTATAAAAAAATCACCAACATTTGCGTGGCCGCTGTTAATAATTATCAGTTATAAATTAATTAACGTTTATTAATATTATTTAGGGATATAAGAGTTTATTAACAATTAATTAAAATAAAGTAAATAAAAACAATGGAGATGGGTTGTTTGTATAGACACATACAACTGATACAACTATACAAGTAAGTACCTCGAATAAATTAGAGCACAATTGACGACTATGGGATTATGTAATATTGAGATGACGTTGAACTAAGACTCTTATAGAAACCATGATTGGTGACCATATATCAACCACATGATCATCAATTTGTTTAAATAAGCCAATAAATAAGCCAATAAGAATGATAATTAGATTTGTTGAGACTTGAGAGATGATAATTAGTCATGAAGGGATGCTAGTATTTGCATCTGTGGATGCATGCAAACGTTTTTTAGGTCTATAATAATTCAGTCATCATAGTATAACTTAAAGTCAAATTAAAATAAAAGATAGTACAATTTTATTATAAATATTTAATTAATCTAAATTTATTAAGTTAAAGAAATAATCAATTACAATCACTATTTATTTTTACAGATAGGAATAGGATTTACCCATTCACTTGGCTCCAAATATCTTGCAATAATGCAATTACATTTACATTAATTTCCCGCTACTTCAAGTGTTGTTTGCGTTCACAGCCACCTCTACCTGAACAATCCTTTGCTATCTCCGATCACACGACTCCAGATTCTACCATAGTTCTTCCTCCCCATCACCGTCGCCAATTGCCGCAGATTCGAGGTAATATATTCGCAACGTTCGCTTTCGCTACTACTCCAAGTGAGGACTGAATTCGGCACAGTCGCACTTTATTTAGCGGTTTCCTTTGTGTTTTATTTTTTTTAATTTTCCCGTTACTATTCGCAATCGAGAAGAGAAACCGATTTCGGCAGGTCTTTTGGAGGTTGCGGCAGATCTTTTACTGTTTAGAAATTCATCTTTCTCTGATACTGCATGCAGCTGCAGACTGATACAGTAGCAATGCAAGCTCTCATCGTTTTTATATTTATTGTATTTCTGCGTAGGGCATTGCAATTTCAGATGGTTAATCCATTTAAATTTATTGTAATGGCCAGCTGTGGTTATTGCTAGGATACGTTGAAGTTTGATTTTAGACTAGAAGAATCAGGTTAACACACTGATATTCAGATTCTCCAGCCTTTCCTGTTTTTGTATAACTAGTTTCTGTGCCATTATCTGTAGCTGATACTTTCGTCATAATTTCTCTTGACCTTTTAGTGGCTTTGTACTTACTGCTAAATACATCTGGCGTTAAACGATGCTACAATGGATGGGTGGATCAAGGCGGAAATTGACATCGGTGAGTCTTTTGTCAAAACATTTGTATTTTCATTTTATGTTAATAATATGTGAAGTCCTGAATAGGGAATACCAATGAGTTTATGGATAGAGACCATTTGTTTTTAAATACATTTAATTCTTGTTTGATTTCAGATGATATTGTGCTTCATAAATTCATTTACTTCATAATTCACTGGCTATTATAGAAACTTGTAGCTTTGTTTTGCGTCCTACTTTTGGGGCAAACTTGCTTCAGACGCGTACCTTTGTTTCTAAATTTAATGCAAATGTATGTGTTTTTGGTTGCTCAATTTAACATCATTGAGATTGGACATTGTTGCTTAGATTGTCACATATTTTCTTTCCTTTTGTTTTAACATAAGGAACATTTTGTTTTTATGTGGTGTGATTCTGATATTTATTTTTGCTGGGGTGGAAAATTGCAGTCAAGAAGGTCAACTCATAAAAGGTAGATAACTTATCTTAATTTATTCATGTGTGAACTTCTTTCATATGATCCTGTGGCCAAAATTTATCTAACTTACTACATGAGACGCATTTCCAACTTACTTGGTAGGCAGAAGCAATATTTTGAGCAAAGGAAACGGCAGCAGCAGCAGACAGCTGGTTTGGAGAGCTACTCTGATGGAAAACGCTCATGCACTCTGCAATGTGACTATAGTAGATCTCTTGACATTCTTAGTCTTGAAACCATATCAGCTGTAGCTCAGGAACACAAGACCAGTACTATCATTGGTAATTTTTCTTGAACTTTTGAGGTCCGAGGAAACCAGAATTTATGGAGATTCATATTCTGAAAGGTTCATGATGTGACACTAGGATTCCACTCCTCTGTTATTTATCACAAGATTATGAAGTGAAAATTTCAGATATGACATTTATTATCGATTAGGCATATGTATGTGTCAATGTTTGTACCTACATCAAGTTTGCTGGTTTTCTCAAACAATACGTGGGCACTTAAAACATGAATTATTCCATAGTCTTAATGACAAATTTCAGTTCTAATTGAAATAGCAATATATCTTGGATCCACACTTCTATTATAAGCCTGGTGGGTCTTCTGATATGTTCTATATATTCTTGATTTTGAATTGCATCAAAGAAAGTAAAGAAAACATCAGCTTATCGAACCTTCTAGGGGTACTATGACACAAGTTGGACTTAAGACTGTTTTGTCTTTCAAGTTTCAATACCAGCTTTACATTTTAAATTTATGTCACCATCCATGCAAGTTAAAGTTGGAAGTTATCTTATTCAATGTAGTGTGCCTAGAATTAGATCAAGAGCAAAGAGGGTTGCTGCTTCTAGCTTATAACGTATACGAATTATATAGACTTGCTCTTTTTTTTTGGTGGCAAGATAGTCCTATGAGGTACTAGTCAGCTTGAATATTTAGTATCCAATATAGTTTTGTCCACTCCATAGATCAATAAATTTTCCATTTCCTTCTTAAAAGCAAGGGATAATTCGGAGAATGGTGATTTCATTTTGAATGATCAATATGCACTCCCTTCTGAAGTTATTCTCACCAGTGACGGCATTTCCGTGGATCAATCTGAAATAAATAGAGAGTGTATGTTTCTGATCTTCAAACATTCATTTTTTTGATCTGACTACTATCCGTCGCTGCTTGAAATTGTAGCTATTGTATGTTGAGAAGAAAAGAGTCAGTATATTATTCTCTCTTTATTTCAGGGACTCCATCAAGCTATGTCACAGAGGCTGAATATCCGGGGAAGTAAGCTCACTTAAGTGTGAAATTGTGTCATTTAAAGTCTGTAATTTGATATCAGTAAATTATAGATCCTGCAATAAACTAAATATATAAAACATTAAGTTTAAGCTGGCGTAATTTTTTCACTTGGAAGTGGACTGAAGTTGTTTCACATATTGGCTGTATCTCTGCACTGCATTCATTGTCTCTTTGCAAGCTGCACTATTGTTGTTCAAAAGGGGGTATTCTGATTTGGGAGGAAATTAATAGCCACAACTTTACAGGGTTTCAGAATCAGTATTACCAAATGGTGATCAGAATTTAGTTGGTAACTTCAGTGAACTGGATTCTTTGAAGTTGTCCATGTCACACCGTGAGTACCAGTCTCTATGGGACTTGTCTTCCCTTTTTTGTTTATGTAACTTGTATGTCATTCCAACTTTAAACACATCCTAGCTTTCCCAGTGAATCACTTTTAAGAATTGCATTTATCCCTTTCCTTATTGATTTCTACCTTGGAGCAGTTAAAATCCTTTTCTGTTTTTCTATTTATGCAGAAATATCTGTAATCGATTTACTTGGTGATGGCGCAAACAGTAATGCAGAGGAAAATTCATTACATGAGCAGGAAAGCCATGTTGCATTCTCAGTGGAAGGTTCTTATATGTTGATTTTCTGAGTACTCTTATCCATTTCCAACACACCAAGTGATGTTGCCTGAATAATAGATGTACAATAAATCTACAGCTTTGTAGGAAAATATTTTTAGGATGGTTTCCTCATGTAATAGTCCAGTAATAGATCATGAGATAGTGAACATTAATCTGTCTTTGGGCATACAGTTACAGAGAAAAATGAGAAATATGCTAATATTCTAGGAAAGATAGTTATTTTACACCTAGTTCCCTATACCTTGAGGGAGCGTTTACTTTGAGTGATAGGATGGATAGATAAAGATAATCCAAACTACTCAACCCTTTACTTTGATGGATTGATCAATTTTGGACTTGTTTGACCATCTTATCCTTCAAATACTCAATCATGCGATTTATCAATCCATCTTATCATGAAAAGTAAATGCCCCCTTAAGCTGCAAATTTCTGTTATCTTATGAAACCTTTCTGAATTCTGTAATACATTTGTTAAAATCTTCATTACCTTTTATTTTTTATAAGTGTATTAGCTTTAGAAACTTTAATTGAAGCCTTAAATATTCTAGCACACAGATAACATTAAAGGACTGCTTTGCTTTTGCATATCAGGTCTAGGACAAGTGGAAACAGAAACTCCAGTACACTCACCAAAAATACCTGGAAGGTAAACAAAATTGACATATCTATATGTTTGGTCATGCACGGTGTATTTTCTTAGTACATTAGCCACTTTGAGTGCATTTGGTAAAGCATAGAAATTGGGCATGTAAAGACATTAGCCATTTTGTTTGCATGTACCTGGACTTTTGTCCATATGCCTCACACATTTATATAGCAAACTTCCAGTTATTAACTATATTAGGTATCAATTATAAAGTACACAAAGTAGTCAATTATGAATAGCCACAATTTTCTTAAGAGGGATCGCCACACCATCCTTTTAAGATATGCTACTTCCAAATTGACAACTCCTATGAAATTCAATTGATGTAGGATTATGCTGTTGAAGTGGTAGCTTTATCTCTTAATACTTACAAGATACATTTAGTTCATATTAATGGTACTATCTTAGTCTACATATAGCTGGTTGAAAGACTATAACAACCATCTAATACTCTGTTTTTAGCCCATTTCCATGGTACCTTAAACTTATTGAATTCCTATGTATAAAATGGGAGACTTCTAAACGGTGTCTTTCTATGATGGTTGATGCTTTGTTAGCGGAATAAATAAGTGATGGCCATTTCTAGTCAGAAGTCATTTAACGGGTGCTATTAAACAATGAATTTCACTTTGTGTTCTCAGAGGTGCTTTACATGTCATATATGATTGGTAAAAAAGTATATTAAAATTCTATCTGATCATCGCCAGCTGTTTTTAAATGATGACAGATCCTCTATGAACTGTTACTCTCCACCAAAAAAGGCAGCAAGAGTACCTATAACATCTAAACATTTGGATTATGGCTTTCATGACCTGGGGTCTAGCTTGGTAAGGGCATTTTTAGCATTTCATTTGTTGAAGATATTTTCTGGAGCAGATGGTTTTTAGCAATAGCGGCTTACATAGAATAACACAAACAGTTCACACGAATTGCAACCAATAGAAATATCAAAACATTGGTCTTGAAGTAGACTATGTCATCCATAGAATCTCTCTTGAATCTGTCACTTTCTTAGTTTCTTTTACTCTCTAGGCCTCTTGGTACTCGAAAACCTAAAACTATGTCATGGCATGTCCTCGGGCATCCTGTTTCTTTTGTGGTTGTCTCGTTTCTATTTATATTGCAAAAATAGGGTTGAGCCAATTATTTTGTGCCCCGTCATTTTTGCTTGGTCCACTTGGGCATGTGCATGCTTTAAATCATCCTAAAACACTGATAAAAGGCCTTAAAAGTACATGAAATCCATTAGATATGTCATATGGAGCAACCAAGAAAAGATAAGTAGAAAATGTGGAGTCATAATAATTGTTTATAAAAGCTTCAAATTTAAACTATTTAGTTCCTACATAATTTTGACATATTACTGGCAATTGAAATGAATCAATCACCTAACCCCTATTATTATTATTATTACCTTTGCTCCTACTCCCATCTCACTTTCTG
Source organism: Salvia sclarea (assembly GCA_036873715.1). Lineage (NCBI taxonomy): Eukaryota > Viridiplantae > Streptophyta > Magnoliopsida > Lamiales > Lamiaceae > Salvia > Salvia sclarea. Next base: position 2,749,386 of record JAYJMF010000085.1, read on the forward strand.
TGGGATACTAAGGAAACTCTTGAATATATGTATGTTCTATGCCTTACTAATTTGTTACTCAATGTACTGTCAAGTAAGTGACAATGTTCTATGCTATACTTCCTGCGCTCGACTTTCTCACGGACTTAATTGGAGATATTCTCAAAACTATACATCAACTGGACAATGTACAGGATGTTATGATGCAGGATATTGATTTTTCACCACGTGACAGTACAATAGATGAGCCTTTCTGCACCAGGGATTTGGTTGATGCCTCTGGTGATCCAAAGCAGAACTTCTTAAGTTTCAGAAGGCCCTCTCCAAACAATTGGGACTGGTGTAATGTGCAGGGAGTTCTGGAGAGTGACGAACTCCGCTGTAACAACCGTGAAAGCAGAATTTGGGGAGGTTGAGGTTTCTCTGAGAAACTTAATCTTTTGTATCTTTTTAAAATTTTAGCTTACTATGTGATTTATCAGAAAATCTAAAAATTAAATGTACATTAGGACGGCACATTGAAATATTCAGTAAGCCTTTGAATGGACTGACTTATTCTGATATAAATATAACCATCACAGCATTTTTTTAGTCATGTAATCATTGGTTGATTTTTACTCAGAACTGATGTGATCTTGGACCAAATAGTAGAGGGTTACGCCTAGCCTTTGGGATGGACATTAAGGAGCAACACTTCTACGAAGTTATCTTGTATATTGCATTTTAGTTGATTCTTAGACCAAATTCAGAAGTACTATTAGGAATTTCGGAAATATCACCCTTCAGGCATTCATGGAGAAATTTTAGTGCACTTGATATATACTCGTGTGTTTTACTAATGCACTTCTTATCCTTGTGCATATATATGATAATGATGATAATATGTTATCTGGTTCGAATTTAGTATGGCTTGTATGTAATGTACGGCCTATTTTCATCTTTGTGCTGTATCAAGTTTTTTGGCTACTGGTAATCTACAGTTTATGATGGGAAGACCACAGTATGATTTTTTTCTCCACAAGGTCAATGTCTATATATTGTATTTAGTTTTCTTGGCCTGGAGTGTTTTATATGCTTTCGCTTCGAAAGTATTGAGATGTGTGACTGACACATATTTTTTTTTCTTTTTTCCATCTGCTAGGTCCTAGTTTCTTAGATGATGGCTTTGATGACCTGGGAGAGCTAGAATCAATTTGCACAAACTTCGAAGGAAGAGATGTTGGCATTGATGATTATTTTCATCGGAAAAAACTCTGGAAGCAGGACTTGGATTTTGAAGGCTGGGATCTAAATAGGAGAAGGTCTGATGCTGGTATTAGTTGGTGTTAAATTGCACTGATTAATTAAGACTGCGAATTAACAAATAGAATTCATATGACTATACAGGTCCAGCATAAGAAGGCCCCAAACATATAATGTGAAAGGTGCTGCTCCTTTTGTGGACATTTATTAATTGTGCCTGTTGTGTATTTTTGTTGTGTTCACAACTTTCACCTTAAGTTTCAGCTTGTCCATTCGTGCAGTAATTGAGTTAGAAGAATAAGTGTCCTTTATATTTCAATTTCTTCTTTAAGTTTAGGTTAATTCTGTGGAGTCTGTTATCTGTAACAGTTCACCTGATATATAATTCTGGAAAATATCTCTTGATAAAGAAAATGAAAGTCTAATCTGTTCTAATATGATCAGAGTCACCAGGCCCCTATCCGAAGCGTATTATTATGCAGGATCTTCATGGTATTGGGATCTCAGATACGAGGTGGTAAGTAAAGTTTGCAGAGAGCTTCTCCATCAATACTTGATTTTACTCACAGCTTGGTCCTGTATATTGTCAGGCGTTCTGGTATTGAAATCAATAATAATGTTAGAGATTCTATTGACAAGTCTGTAACAGAAGACTCGAGAGAGAGGAGTCTGCTGAGGTTCAAGATTTTGCCTTTTGTCTCGTGCCTACTTCCTGCCGTCTATTCCTTTTATTCTGAACTGGTTAGGATTCTCTTAACTTATTTTGAAATCATGACAGCGAAGAATCGTGCTCTTCCACTGCAGGTTACTCATAGTTTTGTTTTACTATATTGATGTTCTAGCAATTAGTTATACGTTGTTCTGAACGTGATGAATTCTTTTGTGCCACAGTGAGGGGTGATTCAGCCAAGAAACCAAAATAAGTGGAGCATAGCAAAAACCCAAAGTAATAAATTTCGCTTCCCATCTCTTACCCATCCCTTTAGATCGGTTAAACTGGCGTTTTGTCTGCATTGATGCTGGCACTTCTTTCAGGTTCTAGCGCGTTCTATGCGACTTCCATATACTAAACTGGATATGTCAAGGTAAATAAAGTATATCAGTTTTGGAAACTCATAAGCGTTTACTTTGCATGATATGATGGATTGATAAAAATAATCCAAGTTAATCCATTGTTTACTTTAATAGATAAATGATGGATTGCTCAATTTGAACTAGTTTTACAATCTTATCCTTCAAATACTCAATCCTATGTTTTATCACTCAAAGTAAACGCTACCTTAGTTGCATAAAGCAATTCTTAACGCTAGGTTTCTGTTATTATCCATAACAAAACCAGGTACGTGACAGAAGGGGAAGCATCCATCTTTATACTGTATGTCTATATCCTTGGCTTCTAAATGATGCCGGGATTCAAAATAGGTAAATGTTTGTTAAATGTAAGATACTGCTCTCTTTCTTTTATCATTTATAGTTTCTTTTTTTAGAAAGGCGTCTGGCAAGAGGAGAGTTATCTAAAACTTTTAGGACGATGGGTTTTATATTCGATTTTTTTATAGGGTATAGCACCCTAAACTTAACAACCCTAACCATTCGAAGGCAAAAACGTCTAATACTAGGATTGAAATTGAATTAAATGAACATTCGACAATTAATTAATTGTACTTTTATTAAGGGTTAGAAAAATAAAAAATAAATATGAGTTGTAAATACAATCACTCGTACAAATTTTTTCAATAATTGCATGATTTGGCTAGGCCAAAACTAAATATTTTGGCCTTACTCGAATTTTGCCCTTGTCTCCAGTTTATTGTATTATTGTATCCCTTACCTTAACTCTTAACTGGCGGGATTCTTCATATGTCATGTCAATGGTATGGTACATGTATGTGTGCTCGGCAGCTCGACTAAGTTTCTACAAGTGTAATTTGATGATTTGATTTATGACTAGCGTGTGACGACATATATTTCATCACTAAGTCATGTTTTTGGTGCAGTATTGTTCACATTAATATGGAAGTGTATGTGTGTGTACATTGAGACATTGGTCATTCATTATGATTGGTATTTTCTGAAGAATAAATAGACAAAATTATCCCTCCAAAATTAAAGAAAACTACAGAATTAGCTATAGTAGATGACCATATATCGACTTATACATGAGTTATTGGCACTCTTAATATTATATGAGGCAAACTCTTGTGCCTCCGGGCATATATGCCTTGACCCAAATTCATGGGTTGGGATTAAAATAATTTGGGAAGTCCATCAAATTATGAGTTTGAGTGATATATTATGCTCCTGGAGCACTAGAGTCTTTGTGATAATGCTGTTTCAACTTAGGCTCCGTTCTTATTCAAAGAAAATTTATCCTTAGAAAATGAAGGATAAGAAAACAAGGGAAAATTTTCACATTTTGGTGGTCCCTACCTTTTCTATCTTATGTTCTCTTTGATAGAAAATAGACTTATCCCTCTTGATAATTTTATCATACCCCTTAGCCATGATAATATTATCCAATATTGAGTGAAAAGGATGGAAAAAGGCTGCCCGGAAAAAAATTTCCCTTCTGACCAGGAAAATTTATCCACCCTACAGAACTTGGGAAAAGGATGGATAACATGGGAAAATATTGGATTTCCACCCTTTTCCTTGAATGAGAATGGAACCTTAATATATATACTTCTTCCGTCTCATTCTTCTTGTCCCGCTTTTCTTATTGGATTGTCCCATTCTTGTTTCATTTTCTTTTTGGCAAAAAGTTATACACAATATATTGATTTTTTATGTGGTCTTACCATCTCACACTCATTAGCTTTGTTTTTTAAACTTTTGTACCGAAAAACTGAGACATGAAGAATGATACGGGGAGTATCACATATCCAACCACCTCATCATATTATCCTTTAATATCCGTTGGGAGAAAATTCAAAGTTACTGAATCATAATGTGCATGTTGGTGCGTGAATAATACTTATGTCAGTGTGTGTGTGTGTGTGTGAGAGAGAGAGAGAGAGAGAGAAAGAGTACCTTGGAGAGAAGGAAAGAAAGAAAAAAACGGTGATGGGAGACCAATGGGGTTTAGCTGGGTATGCAGTTTGCACGGACACACACGCATATATATAGTAGAAGTGGTGAGTAATGTGCATGCATGCAGATGCAGTTTCACAATGTTTCACAATGGGGTTTGTCCAATTCCAATAAATGCCCATCCCGGCCCACCATTCACGTGGGGACCTTTTCCCAATCAATCTCAACAAATTAATTCTTCCCCACTTTTATTCTCATTTACCATATAATTATTCAATCATATTGTTTTTTTCATTTTTCCTTTTTTTTCTGTATATCATCAAATAGTAGGATATATCATACTTTCGGCAACTTGGTTTCTACCTAGATTTTCTTTCTTACAGTCATACTCTTGCTAACATCCCCCCAATCCATTGAAACTAATTTCCCAACAAATATACTAGTTGATAAAAATTGTTAATTAATTTAAAAAGCAATTAAAACAAATTAAAAAAAAGGGGACGGGGCTTGGCAAATGGTCCAGTTAGGCCAGGCATACCCAAGTTGTGGCGGATCCAGGAGGTGCTAAGGTCAGCTGAAGCATCCCCCACCATATTATTTAATTGTTTTCTAGATGTCGTCAATAATTTTTTTGCCACAACACGTTACGTCGCGACACAAATGGCTCCCACTATTGTTCGTCCAACCATTCAACACATTATAACTCATGTAGGTTTTGATATTTAGGTCGGTATTAATGTATTAGACTAATTTTAATGTGCAAAATATTTGTATATTTGTATTTTTGTTAATATAAAAGAATATTACTTTTTAAGATATTCTTACGACTGTACATACAAATAGTATTGAGAGACTGACAGTGTGGAGCACCCTTCAAGTTATATTTCTGCGTATGCTACCCAAGACCACCTCCATAAACAAAATAAAATTCCAATTGTCTCAATATTACTGAATCATACAAATTTATGCATACACTACTTGAATAAATAACTGATTGCTTACATGTGTATTGTATACCTTATATTGGATTAACGGGTTGACCTTGCCTAACATGTTACAAACGACGAGAAGCTTTTCATATCACTTCGTGGGACAAGCTCTATTGGTTAATATTTAAATTGATAATTTAGGTAGACCAAAGTTTTTTTTAGATTTTCCAGATGAATACAATAACATACATGCAAATATTGATTCTGTTTCTATGCATTTTTAAAAAAAGTTCTTTGAAACCGCTGACTTTATACAAATTTCAAATTAAACAGTGGAATCTTGATATATTATATATACACATTCTTAAAATAATTAATTCTCTACCAAATACTATAGTTATGGTCTCTTCCAAATGTCAAATAGTTATACGTTACGTGACATTCTTGTTGGGACCCTTTGATCCATTCCACAATATCCAAAGCAAACAGTCAATCACGTCGAATTCGGAACAGGAACATCCACGCTGTTTTGGGTTTTATATGCTAGCTGCAACTGCAATATATTTTAATTATTAGTATATTTATGTATTTGTATATTATAGTACATATTTTATGAAAATTTTGAAGAAAATCAAATTTACGTATTTTATAAATTAACACTTAGTATGAGACTATGGATGGTTATTTACTTATTTCACAATTTACATCAGTACAATTATTGAAGATTAACGTTTCTAAATATTATTTCCAACTATTATTTCCGGAATACTCAAGTAGTGCAATATTTTATATTTTAAGAGAAAGTCTATAAATCAATTTCTACTATTTATAAACCATGATAATTAACGATGGAATGAATTTACAGACACGAGTATTTTTGTACGTACTAACACGAAAATATCATGTAAATGTGATTGTAGGTGGTACTGTGGTAGGTGACATGAAGTAGTTATGTTTGTAATGCTGGTGACAGGTAATAATTCAACGAAAAACTATTTTTTTACTTAAATATTACTCTAATATATAGGTTCGAGATAGAAATAAACCTACATTAATTATGAGGTCTCTTTTCTAATATTAGTGTAAACCACACAAGCAGACAGATGTAAAGGCCGAATTAGAAAATTGTTTGTGATAATCCGAATTTGTGACTAAAGGCGATCACGAGCTCATCTATTCAATCAGTTTAATTACCTCAATAGCCTTCTTATAATACTTATTTAAATAAACCTTAAGTGTGATTAGGTGCCAATTGCTTCTGGTGAAGTTGGTTAGACAATAGCTGTTGCTTCCATTTCTTACGACCAACGTGTCAGATTGTTATCTACACCCACACAATAATTGGAAGAGCAAATCAAATTTTGGAATTTGGGTTTTGTGTATTTGATCACATATTTTTATATTATATATATATATATGCGAATTCACCATATATTTATGAGAGTGAAAAAGTTAAAATTCTTAAGAATTTTAACTTTTTCAAGACCTAACATGACGTAATCCCTCAAGACCTAAACACGACCAAATAAATGCAATATATACAGTTACGTAATCCCTCAAATAATTAACCACTCTTATATGTTGTATTTCATAAAAGTAGATGCATTGTATATGGATTTACGAGAATCGCCATTTAATGCTGGATGAATGAATCTAAAAAAATAATAGGGCCACAAACATTAGTCCGTGTAGTGCTAATTTGTAACTTAGGGAATGATATGATTTGACAATGTCGCTAATATTCTTTACAAACATAATTTTTAACTTAGAAAAACCTCTACAAGTAACGCAATTTTCATTAGTCATGCTAAACTAAAAAAGGACATGATTGAAGAATTCACGAGCTCCAAAACGACAAGGAATAGAGTCGTATTGTCTCCCCATGTGAAAAGGCTATGATCATGAATACTCCTATGGCTATGGCTATGATTTGGACTTTTTGCAACGAACAAAACCTTGTGTTTTCTGCTTCACTTGTCACATACATCTATATATATATATGTATGGAAGCCCATGCTATGCCCATCTCATTAATTCTCTAATTGCTTCAAATTAAACTATGAATTATTTCTAGTGTCCGAACAATTAATATGTTCTTTTATATATTGGGAGAATTATAATTTACTTGAGGACTCACGGATTACGAATATTCATCTAGCAAAATGATGTGTTCACCCTAAATGATTATGATCAAATGACGACTAAAATAGGTTTTTCTCATATTTAAATTAAACCTAGCTAATAACCATTATCATATATAAGACGCTTGGTGCCTATGTGTTTTATTCCGAAAGGTCGGTAGAGCTTGCCTCCAAGTAATAATAGTATTTGATTATTGGAATCCGACGACGATAATAAATCACGAGAATCAATTTGGTCCATCAAAATCTATTCCTCTTTTGTTCCTATATGTTGTTTGGATGATCCACCACCCTACAACAGAAACAGGGCTATTAATAAATTTCATTGACGAATGAGAGAGAAGAGAGATACATGAAACTGTCATTCACTTTTATAATTCTAGACATTGAGATATTTTCATCTATCATTCCTTTTTTAATTCTATTCTAAATTATTGTTTTTCATCTATTGTTAATATACAATTTTTTTATTAAAAAAAAAACTAAAAAAGAAAAATACACTCACACTGATCCAGTAAGTGACTCGAAGCCCGGACTTCTCGATTGGAGGGACGCGGCTTACTAATGAAAAAGTTGCTCTTTCTTGTCCCAAATTATGTTAAACTATGCAAATACATTATCGGGCATATATCTAAAAGCTGAGGAGGATCATACCAAATTTAACGTCCAAAAATATGTGAAAGTGATACTTTTTAATATGAAGTTCAATTTTTCGAATAATTTCAACCTCAAAGCAATGTTCTTTCGGATTTACGTGGCATTGAAAAAGTTAATGTTACTCATGCATGTATTTATACATCAAGTCACCACAAATTCGCAGTGATCCTATATATTTTATCTTTTATATATTGCAAATTAACATAGGGATAATTAATTTGGAAAGAAAAAATTGACGCAATAGGTGGGGCCGGATAGATAGCTCATAACAAAGTACTACATAATTTGTAATGTTGATTAATAGGTTTAATTATGGGTAATTACAAAATCTTTAAACAATCAGTCGTGTGTACTTTCCGAACAACCGATTAGTCCGGTATGTGGACACCTAACACATAATCATTTCAACATCCAGTGCAAGAAAACACACTATTAACAACGAAATTTTTTGTCCCTATAAAATCAAGAATTCCATCATTATTAGATAATAGCAACGGACCAAATCCATCTTGAATTCTGTTGTCACCAAACTAATTTAGCGACGGACAAGTCGTCGTTAAATTCTTGATGGACTAACGTCGGCAATTTCCGTCCTTTATATATCAAAGCAAATGAGGACAACGCACAAACCAATGTTTTTCCATTGTGCAAATGTTATTTTGAAATTGATCCAAGTTTTAAGGAATAAATATATGATAAATAAAAGGTGTTGTATATCAAACTCTTAGAAACGGTACTTGCGTTTATTCTTTTGTAAAAGAACTAGAATATTATTATGGAACAAATTAACTCTAAAAAATTAAAACACAATTATTTTGCAATCCATATTTTTTTAAATTTTGTGATAAGAAATAATTAGGCATCAGTGTACTATATCATATATACATACTAATAGTACTTTTAAGAAATGACGATAATCATATTATTATAGGTTAGTGCACCGCATGCAGATATGATCATGTATGGTAGTTGAAATGTAAACTTGTACAACTAACCTGAAATTTGTTTAATGAAGTTCCGTAACACATGATAATACCAAACAAATAATTAATTGTGAGTCACATGATGAGATAGTGACTTCATTATATAATTAATTATTTTATCATTCATATTTCACAGTAGTAAATACAGCTTCCTCTCAACCAAACTTTACTTATATCATGCATATGCACACATTAATTTATGTGCAACACTTTAAAATTAAATTAACGTCATAATTTTTATACGATGATGCTTAGAGATATAACCTAAAGTAATACTAAACAATAAAACATGATTATACTTTTAATTGGATTTGATAGGTTTCCGAGCACAAAAATAGTAAATAAAAATCAATATATTACTTTAATTAGCATCATCATATATATGAGAAGGAATCAGCTTTGGATTTATTTTCAATATAAATTTAATCAGAGTAGGTCTTAGGTATAATTATTTAAAGGGTAGCATCGATTCATGAAAATCATTTAAGTTCATTCATAGTTTATTTTGATGAATTGATATCAATTTTGAACTTGTTAATTTTACCATTTTATCCTTCAATACTCTTTTATATTCCATCAAATTGTTTTATCATCCAAGTAAATGTCCTCTTAAAGCATATTATAGATCAACAATCTCTGACCAACCATTATTGGCTTACCTTGAGCTTTAAGCTTTAAATGGCCCTGTCAAAATGTAGGAGATTTAACTCAGTCAATTTCAATTCAAATCGGGCTAGGGTTTCAATTCAAATCGAGCTAGGCCTAGGTTTGTAGAATCAATCGTCTTATTTTATGATGCCTCTCGGTGATATCAAAGGTAGCATTTGTGGCCGAACTCACGTCTGTGATCTTCGAAGAAGGTGATTTTTTGGACTACCGAATCGTTCAAACTTGATTTTAAAAGGGTATTTTTGTAAAATTCAAAACTTTAACTCCCCTTCAAATGCATATAGTACATCTGGGTAGTGGTAGTGGCTTACCATTTGGTGGGACAATTGCCCCACCTCAAAAAAAATATTTGTACCCTTATAATATATATATATATATATATAGGGATGGGTTATGATGCTAAATTTTCATTTAGCACATCTTTCATATGTGTGTAGCACTATTAGTATTACTATTTAGCACATATTTTAAATATATAAGTTTAGCACATATTTCATTATTTCGTAGCACAATTCTCTAGCACAAACAACACAAACACCTAGCATAATCTTTGCGTAGCACACGCAGCACAAACACTTAGCACAACTGAGTGTAAATCTCCACCATTGATCTAACCCATCAAAGGCCCAGATTCATTCATATTTCCTACGAAATTTACCTTTCCTACCTGAACCTATCTCTATATATATATATATGTGCGCGCGCGCGAGCGCGTGTTATCAATTGGCTTCTAATCGTTTGTCATGCGTGCCTCCACGAACCAATAAGAAACGTCCATGTGGAAAGTGTAAAAGAGGTGTGTCTCACGTGACTTGACATAGGTCTGGTGCTCTGAGACCTGCCTCACACACTCTTGGTCCCGATATTAACCCAAGTCGGTTTCTCTATATTTTGGGCTCCAACACTAGAGGCGTTAATACATGTATTTTTTCACTCTGTGATTACTAAATTCTTAAGAATGGAATAACACTAAGATAGTTTCCATATTACTGGAATTTAGAATAAAAGAAAAAAAATAATAAAATTCGAACTAAAGACCTACGCGATTATATGACTACAAGACTACGTGTTTTTATATGTTAGCCTTTTGTAAATAAGATATTTGGGAATACGATATTAGAATTAAACAACAGAACTTTGTTTGGACCGAGAATGGGCCGAGCCCACGACCCACTTGGGCCGACAAACGGCCCATTTCCAAATAAAATTTGGACCAATCCTTACCATAAATTATTATAAAACTCCTGCCTGCGTACATAGTTTTCTTGTCTCGTAATGTTCCCTCTAACTTTGTGACAATTGACAAACCTTATTTTATCACAATTTTATTACATTAAAGGACATTCAAGCTTAGGTGACTTGATAAGAGAGCAAGAGCACTTGAGTTTTACTATTTGGCAAGGAGGTTTTTGAACCAAAATGCAGATTCCTTGCGAATTCGTCTAAGCCCATTATTACGATCCACATAATAAAATCCAAATAATTGAGTGTAACCAGATCCCCACTCATAACAATCTTGAAATGTCCATCCAAAGAAGCCCTTTACATTTACTCCTTTCCTGAGAAGATAAATATTTGGTATATATAAGTATATAGAGGTTGATAGCAAAATGATAAATTGTACTCCCTCTGCCCATTCTTTTTGTCCTCTTTCTTTTGGGCACGGAGATTAAGAAAGTGAAGTTGATAAGTGTGAGATGATATAGTACACATGAGTTCACATTTTTTTTGTAACTTTTTGCCAAAAAGAGAAATGAGACAAGAAGAATGGGACGACCCAATAAGAAAAAACGAGACAAGAAGAATGAGACAGAGGGAGTAGTAAACTATGAGAAGAATATTTGTCATGTAAAAAAATAATTTTTGGGACAAAAGAGAAACATATTGCATGAATATGTAAATTTATATATGTTGTTTTTCATTTTATCTTGTACTAGGACTAGCTGAATGGATATCAAATAAATACCATTTAGCTAACATTAATTTCAAGCTTTTGTGAAAATATCCTCTCTTGCTTAAGTAAAACTTAAAAGTTAAGATAATGAAATATGGACTTAAAGAAAAAAAAAAATTATAAAGAAGGGTATACATACCGAATTGCTTGGCGAATAGCTTGTAAATGGCGAATATAAAAACCAATTCGTTGTGGGTCTTTAATGTTATGTTTGATGCTAACATTCTTGAGATCCGCAAATCCTGAATGAAACGAGAAACAATAAAGACATTAAATTATATAAACAATGATAAAATACAAAAAACAAAAGTCCCAAGATAAAGAAATGTCTTGTTGGGTAGTTTCAAGGAGCAACTGTATATGTGTTATTTCATACTCCTTCTGTCTCATTCTTCTTGTCTCCTTTCTTTGGGCACAGAGATTAAGAAAGTGGAGTTGATGAGTGTGAGAGAGTATA
>JAYJMF010000085.1:2762188-2783601 GCA_036873715.1 Salvia sclarea
TTATTATTATTATTATTATTATTATTATTATTATTATTATTATTATTATTATTATTATTATTATTATTATTATAATACAAGAAAGACTATTTTCATATATTACCTTTTAGCTTAAATAATAAGCAAACAAAATTCGAGGAGTTTTCTTTTCTCTTTTGTTAAAAGGATAGTTTAGGAATGTTGATGTCGTCACTGCCATTTTTAATTAATTTTGCATTTACGTATATATCGGGTAAAGATCAATTAAAAATTCTCCACATTCTGTTAACTAGAAATCAACATAAGATCAATGATCAAAATACATTTTGTAATGTGTTATAAAACATCATAATAATAATAAAAGCATTATGTAACACGTAGTACAAATAAAACATTAATCTGTGAGTAAGAAAACACGTCATATTTAAAAGATCAATTTGAGACATTCATTAATCAAGATTGACGGACAAGATCGGTTCCCAGATAACAGAATGAGGATGTTTTCTATTTGATCCCCTCCCTATATCATTATTCATGCGTAACATAAATAAATTAATTTTTTCCTCATTTTATTGTGATACAATTTGCAAATTTTTTATTCATATATTCCCCACTATACTTTAATATTCTACGTTTTGCTTCACTAAAATAAGTAGATTAGATATATAAACAATGTAACATATGCATATTAGTTAATTACTCTTCCTCTTCCTTTATGAAACACAGCCATTTTACTTACCAACGTGACGCAAATATCAAACATAAAATTATATACTAATATGGTAAATAGTAGATAACTATCTCCTTCATCACGTGAGATTTTATCACATTTTTTAAGTTTGGTGTCTTGTTATCCAACTTTAATTTATTCTATTTTTAGTCATTTTTGTTCAATTTTTATTATTTTAGAATAATATTAAGATTATTAATTAGGGTTCCCAATTTCATATTAGGATTTATAATTATTTTTATATATTTATTAATATTCTCTAGTTGATTACTCTAAAATTATTGTATAATATTTTTAAAAATCTATTTTTTCTTAATAAATGTTAATTATGATTCGATATAACTATACTATTATTAAATATAATGAAATTAATAGTTGGACATCATTAGAAATATAAAATTATGAAATAGAGAATCTTATCCGCTCTTTTGATATGTTCAAACTTTTAGTAGAACGTATCGCAAGTAAACAAGTGAAACAATGTAATTTTACGGCAGATATCTCAATAACAATATGTCATTTCAATACAATTTGACAAATACACCAAACCTATTCTAGCAACTAGAATTTCCCAATCAGACATGGACATCCAAAATCGTCATGTCACTAATTTTCTTCTTTTCTCGTGTGCTGTAAATTTATACATGTAAATCCAATTCAATACTACTCCATAAACAAGCTCTAACTTTTAAATAAGTAATTAATGGTTTGAAATGAAGGCAGGTGGTATTGTAACTTTGTAAGTGAAGTGGAACAGTATTAACTTGAGTTGATAGTAATAATTAATGGTAAATGATTTAGCTAGTGAGAGAGAGAGGGTTGGGTTGGGGTAGGGAGGTGGGAGTTGGTGGTGGGGAGTTTGGGAAATGTAGAAACACAGGCAGCAATATAAAAGGCTGCCACATCAAATCTCACCCCAAACATGGCAATGCTTAGGAATTGACCATACTTTCCCCATTCCCATCTGCCCCTCTCTGCCTTTTGTTTTTCATTTCTTCTATTCTCCCATTTTTATCATCAAAAACACATCATTCAAATAACATAGCTAATTAATTATTCCCACTTCCATGAGATTGCATGGGTGATGATGATGATGATGAGATCCACAAATCTCCAATATCTCTACGCTCTATTCACCTTCTCCTTCCTTTGCTTATGCTTCCATGGATTCATATTCTACTCTGCAAATACTACATCAGATTATTCAGGTCAGTTCATTTCTGCTCCCAGATCTATAATGTATCGCCGCCGACCTAGCTACCTAATTATTAATCCCTTTCCTTTCCTTCATTAATCATTTGCAGAAAAAACCAACTTTCTTCAACCTCCTAATTGCTTCTTCAAGGTAACAAAATCCATCTTAATTACTTTCTTATTTCATTTTGAACTCCACATATTTGGTTAATTCACTGTTGCTCAATTATTTGAACCTTCTTGCCTCATCACTTTTGATCTATCTACATGCAGTAGAATTTGAATGATTAAAAACAGTGGTGGAGGTCCATCATAATTCATAACCAACTAGGGCCTAGGAATCAGTTCTGTTTTTAAAAAAAAAAATGATAAACGACTGATCATATATTCATTAATCTTCAAATTTTTGTTCCATTTTATTTTGATTTGATAGTAGTATATATATTTATATCATCTAGACAAATCTCATTTCAGAATTATAACTATTTGACGTGACAAGCCTAGGAAGGAAGAATGAGTATGAAATTAAACTTTTCCTAGAACAGTTAAAATTTGAGCAAATTTGCAAAATAAAAGTGAAAAAATGAAAAAAGAGATGCTTATTAAATTTACTTTGATATTTGAGCCAAAGAAGCAATGTTTTTGATTTGGCATCGATTACATTATATTATAGGGGACCCACCCATCTCATGCTCTAGAAGGCGCCACTTAGCCAAGTTGGCTCTCTTTTGCTAGCGGGAGCAGGGGGGGTGCACGTTTGTCGTCATTGTTAAATTTTAGATAGCGCAGCGCAACGGGCGGGACTGCGGGGGCATGTTTTTTGCTCCATCCCCGTGAACCCCTGGCCCCGCTGCGCACGTTAGCTCCTGCCACTTCCCTATCACTAAAATATCTCTCTCTTTCTTATTGTTACACTTACCCTTCACCCTTTTCTATTTTCACCTTCATTATCAAACCTACTCCTACTCTTCTTTTTTAGTACCCTTTTCTTTTGGAACTATTATTGTCCATTTTAGAGCTTCATTTATCGCACTAGCTACTATTTTGGTTCACTATGGTAAATTAATGCACCCATAATATTTTAGTTTTGCATGTGTTGGTGAAATCTTAAATCAAAATTGATGGCCTTGCACATGCGTACTGATTAAATGATTTAATATCCTTATCAACCAAAAATTGAGTATTATATAATTCAACTATAGATAATAAATCATTAATTTGGTGCAGAATATAGAGAAAAGCAGTAATTTGGAGATAGGCGGCGGAGGCAGCGTAGGGCCGAGAAGGCTGCTGCTGGGAGGTCCCGGCTCGTCGCCGCCGCGTTGTGCTTGGAAATGCGGCGGATGCATGCCGTGCAAGCCGGTGCACGTGCCGGTGCCGCCGGGGGCGCGGGTGACGACGGAGTACTACCCGGAGGCTTGGAGATGTAAATGTGGCAATAAATTGTACATGCCTTAGCTAGTAGCATATCCATCTACTTGATTTAGTTTCTACTGGTTATTTAATTCGCCATTAAACATATCCATCTACTTGATTTAGTTTCTGCTATATTTATTTGCTTAGAAGCAAGAGGAGAATATAGTATTGTTAATTTGAAATCACAGTGCAATTTTTGTCGTCGTATACTATGATGATGCATGTACTTTAACTTTTTTAACGTTGCATGCTAGCTACTATAGAGTCTAGCTATAGTAATAGTATTATGTAAACTTATAGGTATTATCACGCCAATACTGCAATAGTACTAGTCGTTTGTTAGAATATGACTTGATATTGCATTTGAATTCAAATGTTGATCTGTTTCCGTTGCCTACTTAGTTTGTATATAAATACATTTTCTGTTTGATTATTGATTAGGCTCCCTGGTTTTATGTTTTAACTTGTTTAACTCACCACTTAAAATATATTTTTTAGAATCACAAATGGTATATACAATCATATATTGTAACAATTTTAAAGCCCAAAACCGCAAGCATGCGGGACCATTACCCGCACGCAGACTAGACCACTACATTCACAAAAGTCAGAATATACCCGAACACACACAAAGGAGACTCGACCTCACAAAGAAGAGTATTTGAGTGACTCGGCTTAGCCATTTGAGTCATGCCTCCTCGGCTCACCACTTATAATGTTAATTGCATATTTATAATACAATACTTTTTTCTTATTGGATAATACACAGCTTATGTAGTGTTTTTATAGCTTAGTAGAACAAAAATTAGGTTTTTCACATAAGCAATTATTAAGACCTTGACATAAAAAAAAAAAAAAAATTAACATAGCAAGGATTGGGTAAAATTGGTAAGATTATGTTAATGATAAAATGTGAACATGTAAATGATACTTGATTAATGGTTTTCATTTGTGGTTTAAATTTGAATATTTTAAAAACCGACTTTTGACATAATCCAAACATTAAGGATTTTTTTAGGAGTTAAACTAATTTTATTCACAGACAAATTACTGGAACCACAAGAAAGCCCGCGAAAAACTCAAAACCTCGAAATCCCATTCCCTCCCTGTATCGCAAAGCTACTAATACTCGCCCCCACACAGGCTCGCAACCATCCTCTTTTCCTCGTTCTTTCCCGGCAAATTTCTCCACCAACATTTTTGAAAAAATATTTGAATCTCCTTTGATCGGATATTTATCCACAACGCCTCCGGGCTTTCCCATGACATGACTGCCCCCACCATGGCTCTGTCGTCGGAAAGCGCACTGTTCCAGAAATACGAGCTCGGCCGCCTCCTCGGCTGCGGCGCCTTCGCCAAGGTCTACCTCGCCAGGGACGTCGCCACCGGCCAGGATGTCGCCATCAAGGTCATCCACAAGAGCCGCCTCAAAAACGACGCCAACCTCATCGCCAACATCAAGCGCGAGATCTCCATCATGAGCCAGCTCCGCCACCCCCACACCGTCCGCCTCTTCGAGGTCCTCGCCACGCGCAACATCATCTACATAGTCCTCGAGTACGTCAGGGGCGGCGAGCTCTTCGCTAAGATCGCCAAGGGGCGATTCACGGAGGCGCTCTGCCGGAAGTACTTCCAGCAGCTCGTCGCCATCGTCGGCTACTGCCACTCGCGCGGGATCTACCACCGAGATCTGAAGCCGGAGAATCTGCTGTTGGACGAGAACGAGAATTTGAAGGTCTCCGATTTCGGACTCAGCGCGCTGAGAGAGCACGTTCACGCCGACGGACTCCTGCACACGCTCTGCGGCACGCCGGCGTACGTCGCGCCGGAGATCCTCGCGAAGCGAGGCTACGACGGCGCGAAGATCGATGTGTGGTCGTGCGGTGTGATTCTCTTCGTGCTCGCCGCCGGTTATCTGCCGTTTAACGATCCGAATCTGATGAATATGTACCGGAAGATCTACAAGGGGGATTTCCGGTGCCCTAAGTGGATGTCGCCGAGCCTGAAGCGGCTGCTGTCGCGCCTCCTCGATCCGAATCCGAACACGAGGATCACCATGGATGAAATCAAGCGAGATCCGTGGTTCGCCAAGGGCTACAAAAACGTCAAATTTGGGGAAATCGATTGCTTCGCGGCGGCGGCGGCGGAGGAGGACAAGAGGCCGGTGGATCTGAACGCGTTCGACATAATCTCGTTCTCGTCGGGGCTGGATCTGTCAGGATTGTTCCAGGAGAAGAACAAGACGTTCGAGGACGTGGAGCGGGTGACGGTGGAGGAGGCGCCGGAGAAGGTGATGGAGAAGGTGGTGGAGGCGGCGAGGGCGGAGGGGGGGCGGGTGAATCTGAGGCAGAAGAAGGAGTGGGGCGTGGAGATAGAGGGGCAGAATGGTAATTTCCTAGTGGGGATGGAGGTGTACCGGCTCAGCGAGAGATACGCGGTGGTGGAGGTGAAGACAAAGAGCGGCGAATCCAGGTTGTGGAAGGACAAAATTAGGTCGCTGCTGCTTCTACAGCCACAGGAGGGAACTTGTTAGGGAAATTTGGTGTTGGAGATGTAAATCAACCATGTGAAAAATAATAGCTTCTGTTACTTACTTACTGCAGCTGCTTAATCGCGTCCGCCGCCGATCGCCACCGCCGTGGTCCCCATTTTTTCCAACCATCTGCTGTCGAGATGCGTCTGAATAGAAAAGGTGAATTTGCTATTTAGTTGAACGAAGAAAATAAAATGTAAATTGCTATCCGAATTTGTAATATTTTACATTGTCAATATAATATATGTATAGATACATGTACATATATTTTAATTAATATACAGCGTGTGCAAAACAAAACAAAAAAATAACGAAAGTTGATTTATTTTACGACAATTAAAACCCCCACCAAAAATATATGTTTGCTTTTTTGTGCGAAAAAACTAGTACTAATACTTTCGCATTATAAGTTAGTACTATATTTTACAATGTTACAGAATTATATTTTATCTATTCAAATAATTATAAAATTATAAAATACCACTCAGTATTTTTTTGCGAAAAAAGAGGAATAATCTACTTTTCATTAATATAAGTTAACTGATAATTTTTAAGTATTATAAATAGTACTTTTTGAAAATTATTAAAAAAGAAAGAACAAACAACAAAACATTTGAACGAAATAAAACAAAGGAGAACTGAAAAACTCAAATGATTAATAGGAATATTTTTATTGAATAATCATTATTGATTATCTAATTCATTTGAAAAGGAATCCGTATAACATACTCCATAATGCAAATTAAATGTATTAATGAATAGGTTATAAGTATATGTTAATTAATCTATATTCTTTCTTCGCAAAAATAAAATTCTAAATCGTAATTCCCATGAGAAACTTTCGGATTACAAACAACATCTTTGGTACCACTCCGTATAATTTAAGTAGCAATTAACCAAGCAAAAGCAATTTATATTGAGTAACGTGAAAAAATATAGTCAAATAACAAATACAGTTATTAAAATCTAAAAAAAGAATAAAAAGGAATTGGCCCCGCCCTGCCCTGGGAGTAGTCTGACCTGGAAGCGGGCCACCTTGTTCAGTGTTCACTACAGATTTTTTATTTTAGACGCGCGACTCAACTCAAGCAATTCATCAAACAACTGGTGTGCATTCTTCCAACTTCTGCCTTTCGACTGGAATTGTAGCCAACTTAGCTATTAAATCATTTGAATACAGGCAGTCTGCGTCGATTCTCTCTCTCTCTATCCCACTCTCTCAGGTTATCCTGCTACGTTTTTCGTAACATAAACCTTTGTTCTCGTTTCCCACACCATTTCGTGTCAACGTGTGTAAATGGAGCAGAATTAGCTCGCATGATATACCGTTAGGGTTTAGTTATGCCTTCTTCTGTTTATAATATCATCTGTTATGATCTGATGATTTTTGCTTGCTGTTCTTCTAGGATGACGGGCCGTATGTAGTGCTCGTGTCTGCTTATCAACTGGCAACTGACATTTGTCATTTATTTGTGTGTATGTACTATTTAGTATCCCCAAATGCCTGTGAGAAGGAGTTCAAGAGATGACGGTTCTGTTAGAGTTAGTAGAAAACCGAGGGTTGCGGTAGGGAGCTCAAGAGGGTCAGAAGATGGTATTAGAACCCCACGGTCGAAAGATAGTGGTGTTGGTAGAGGCCAAAGGAAAGCAAGAGTTGCAACGGAGGGTTCGGAAGGGTCAAGTGGCAGTTTTAGAACTGGAGAAGGTAAGAAGATAGGGAGTAGAAAGTTCCAAAACAGAGGAAATGGTAGTGATGCTGTTCCGTATCACAGTGGGAATGGAAGGTCGGTTGATACGTGTGGCAGGGGGAAAAGGGATTGGAAGACAAAGAGTGGGGGCGAAGGGTTTGGAGGGGTTATCGATGGGAAGTTAGGTTTCAAGAGGAAGAGAGTCAGTGCTGATCCTGGAAGAGTTGACCAAGGAATGTTCGATGGTAATGATAAAAAGTCTAGATCTCCATATAAAAGAAATGTGCTCAACTCAAGTATGGATGACGGAAACAAGCTGTCAAGACGGAATGATGAATTTAAGGACTCTAGCCGAACCAAATCAGTGACAGAGAGTGGTAAATTCAGGGGAAGTGGAGCACTTGATAGGAGACGTCAGAATGGCAAGGTTGGGCGTGCTGATAAGCCGAATGGAATAGTTGAGCGAGGGAGGTTTGATGGTGTTGATAGAAAGTCTAGGTCTCAATCAGAAAAAAATGTGCTGAACTCACGTATGGATAATGGTAAGCGACTGTCAAGACAAAAGGATTATGAATTTACGGACTCTGGCAGAAACAGATCAGTGATAGAGAGTGGTAAATTCAGGGAAAGTAAAATCAGAGACAATGTTAGAGACAGTGGCTTAGGGAATGTAAAATCAAAGATAAGTGATAGCAAGAAAGCTCCTTTGGCCACAAAGGACTTGAACCAGAGGAAAGATGCAGTTGGTTTTGTTGACAAACGTCACAGTAAAAAGGATCTGAGAATGAAGGCCTTGATTAATGGTTCAGATTTAACAGAGGTGCCACGTAAGAAGAAAAAAAAAGGTATCAGGATAGATCCTTATGATACATCCAACAAGAGATTGGACGATAGCATATCTGATAAAGGTTAGTATGGTTTTTCTTCTGATGGCTAGCTTATCTAGGTATCAGTGTAGAATTTAGCATTTGTATTTGTAGTTGTTCAAAAGATCCCATTCCATCACTAATTTTCTAGTTATTTTGATACCTCTGCCTTCACTTTCCTTAGGAAAGGATTTTGACTTTCTAGAATTTGGCAAAATGGAAGGTTACCCCAGATTTGTTTACTAGTGGAGATATGAGTTGCATTATCATGAGCTTTAAATCATTTATATTCTTATGAGCAAAGCAAAATCATCTCTGAATCCTATAAGGATCAAGTTTGTCGGTTAGGATTTTATAGGCCCAAGAAAATCCTAATTTTGGTAGTATGGTTGAGCAGATTAGTGATAAAACCAACTAAAAAAACATAAGCTTCACTTTGTTATATATATTCATCACCAGAATTGGGGGACAGAGCAACCCTTTCAGTTTATTGAATCACACAAATGAAATTCTGGTACAAAACCATTAATGAACCTTTGGCTCTTTTGCTTGAGTTTGATTTCTGTGCATGGTATCCAGGTAATGATCAGGTGAAGATAGATGGGACAGAAAGCAGTGGTTCTGAAATGTCAAAGAATGCACAATTTCGTGCCATATGTCCTAGCCCCTCAATCCTTTCCTTTGTAGAAGACAATGTAATAACCCATTTAACCTATAAGTCCTTGGCAACTCTTACACTTCCATTCTTAACTGTTAACTGCATGATCTTTTCTGGAAATCTTTATTCAGTTATTAGGACGTAGACGCGAAATTGTATTTAGGAGGGCTGGCTACAACATTGAGCTTCCTGCTCCTTTAGACAACATACCCTTCTCAACAAATGCAGAAAGAGAACGCATTGAAGTACCGGTATGGAGTTATTCTCTTCCAATTTTTAGTTGTTTTACTATTTTCATGTTTGTTATTTGAAGTTAACTCTAAGGCTGAATGGACATAAATGGTGGGTGTCTGGAACATCACATGTCTATAATTGTCCTATTAATCTTGAATGATACCTGCTATCATATGCGTAACATGAAATTGGGACTTCTATTACTAGCCAAATTAAGATATATTCAATATTATGCTTTTATTCTTCTCAATTTTTCATTTTAAAATCCGGAAGCCAGACTAAATATGCTACATGATGTGGTTGTGTAGAACTTTTGTAATTTGTTATTTGGATCTTACCTTGAATCCTTACTCTTGTTTGATTATGTTGCAGGCATTTAGGAACAAATTAGAATTCTTTGCTGCTGCAAAGGTTTCCTCATCATTTCCCCCTCCTGATCTTCCTGAGATTGCATTTGCAGGTAGAATAATCAATATTATTCACCTCCCTTCAATATAAATAGAGTGAACAGTTAGTATTTGGATTTTACATTTCCTTGAGCTAAGTTTTCCATTTTATTTTCTTTGGTTCTTGTTCTTTTTCCAGTTTAAGACTGCTTTCCTATGTATACTATACTGTCCAAATAGTAATGGTATAAGGAAATTGAATGCTCTTCAAAAGTATAGATGAAAGATAAATAGGTTAGTCATTTTATCTTAGGGCTCTTATTTTCGATGTCTTTCTTACAAGATAAGTTGGATTTAATCTTATGGAACTTATATTCCGAGCTTTCTGGGAAGATAGTTCAGCGCCATTTTAGAAAAAGTTATTACTACTTGGGCTGATTATTTTTGTTAGGCCGGTCAAATGTGGGAAAGTCATCGTTGCTCAATGCACTAACGAGGCAATGGGGTGTTGTACGGACGTCAGACAAGCCAGGCCTCACACAGGTGCTGCATGTGTTGTTACTTGAAACTCAAAATATATCTGACAGGCATACTAACAACTTATTATCCTTTTGCAGAGTATTAACTTTTTTAAGCTTGGACCAAAGCTATGTATGGTGGATTTGCCTGGATATGGTTTTGCTTATGCTAAAGAAGAGGTGAAGGAAGCTTGGGAGGAACTTGTGAGTATCCTAAGAAGCACAACAACTTTGTTCTGTTTCGCATCTCTATTTCTTTATTTCCAATTTTCCTTCAGCCATTCTGGGTGCTTGTGATTTGTTGGTGACTAACGTCCAGTAACTCCTACTTCTAGTTAAGAATACTGGTACTGTATTTGTCAATTTCTTGAAAAGGTAACTTGAAAAGGGGAAAAAAGTGAAGGCATTTGAAACGGGAAATTTTGGGGAAACTAAAGGTATGATGATGGTGGTCAGGCAGTTTTGTCTATAGAAGTAAGGGGAAACTAGACCTAGCAGTCACTGGTGAACTTGAATCAATGATCATAGCATCATATGACTTCATGTCCTTAAGATTTATGTGAGGTATGTGATAGTTGAGAACAAGCACTAGAAGCAAACAGAATATCACTTTTCAACTCTGGCCTTTTGTATGAGGAAGGAAGCACCCTTGTTTTCAATTGTTAATGCACAAGTCCTTTATTACATTAGTAGAAACCAATTTGGCTAAACTGATCTTTTTAAAAAGATGTTCAATTTTTGTGAATGTTTGGATGCCCCTCTTGCAGAATGTTTTGTCCGATGAGACATTAGGTCTATAAAAAATCGACAAAGAAAAACATCTTGAATGTGGGAGACAAAGTTGCATCCAATAATTACACATAATACTTTTGGACAGAAGCAAAATAAAATCACTTGTTTTGTTTGAATGCCTCTTTTACAATCAAAAGACTTTACGTTGAATACTTTTCTCAGTAAACTAATTGAGCAACTTCCCGTCAACTATGGTGATTAAGTTATTGTTAGTTGCCGAGGCACTGGTGATTAATTCTCTGTGCATCGTTTGACATATGTTGTCAAGATGTAGGTTACATTCAGTTTCTTATTGTTGTTTTTTCACTTCCCATTCATGAATCCTTTGTAGGTAAAAGAGTATGTCATGACACGTGTTGGTCTGAAGCGAGTATGCCTTCTTATAGACACAAAATGGGGTATGAAGCCAAGGGATCTTGAACTTATTGATCTGATGGAAAGGTACTTACATTATTTTCACAGCCTCTATCACTCTGTGTATTCGTTTCTGCTGCAAAACCTTTCTATAGGTGATTTCAGTTTACAGAGTGATGTCCTTAACTTCATATTATAAATGATTGAATCCAAAGTTGCTTTGCGCTGTATATTTTGCCTCGGATATTAGTAATATGTTGTGGCTTATATTAAATGTTAAGCATATAGTCTTGAGTGCTAAACAGGCCGACTGTGAAAACATTAAATGTGTTATTGTAGATTTAGATTCTATTTACAATTGTTTCTAGTGATCTGATGAGCATCATTCTGAAAAATAATTTGCTGCTACTTTCTTTTTAATTCCACTAACAACATTCTTGGTAACTGTTCTTCATCATTAATGTCAAGGTATGAGACAAAGTACCAAATTGTTTTAACAAAAACTGATTTGGTTTTTCCAATTGATGTGGCACGGCGAGCAATGCAAATTGAAGAGGTAAATATTGTTGCTGTGTATCTGTATAGAAATAGTGTCTCTATATACTTTTCTAACTGGAGCAACATCATCTGTGATCTTACAGAACCTCAAAGCAAAGAAATCTGCAGTTCAGCCCTTGGTATGGACATCAATAACTAATCTCTTTACTTGTCCTTTTATTCTATTATAAGGATCATAGTTACGATAAGCTTCTCTAACTACAGATGATGATAAGCTCGAAAACTGGGGCTGGTATCCGAAGTTTAAGGACAGTACTTGCTAATATTGCCCGGTTTGTGCCGCGCTAGAATGTGCTTCTTGATTTGTTCATGCTGGATTTGAATTCATGAAACAAGTAGAACATGGGGCACTAGAATAGGAAAACAACTCTCCCTCAAGCTTTAGTTACCATGTAGTCAATTATTTTTTAAATCCTAATAGTTATTTGAAAACATTTTTTGCTTTATCAACACAAGATTTTGTTTTGTTTTGGAATATTTTGTTTTGCTTTGTTTCAGCGAAGTGAAGTGATGCATCCCAATACTGAGGTAATTTGTGCAGTTGATTGAATGGAGAATTCAACGTGTAATCAGAAACGTATATAAATATGTTTTGACAACTGGCTATTTCTGAATCAAGAATTTGATATTGTGTTTGCTTCTGGGAAGTTGTCACTTTGTTATCAAGAATTGGATGCCCCATATATTTGTAATTTGCTTAGGCCATCCATCATAATCAAATTCGATTATGGTTTACCAATCTCTAAATGGGATTTAAAAAAAAATTCCAGTAATAGTTCATTAATCACAATTACATTTTAATAGGACGGATGCACCGTGCATCCGAATGTACTGAGGTTTATTATTAACTTTACTTGGGCCCTCATGCTTGCAGCTTAGATTACTTTTAAACAGAATAGTTTCTTGAGAATTTGATTTTGCCTTGGGATTTTTTATATCACATCGTGTCTTAATCTTTTGAATCAAACATGGAGGTCTTATTAAACGAATAGCAAGGACTGTTTTGTCATTTGTCGAGTTTGAGATTTGGACGTATGTTAAGTTCAACTAACTTAAAATTGAGATATTATTTCACATAGAACTGACCTTAGATAATCTGGGATTGAATGAATGCATTGATTTACAGATTAAACCTAATGATTTGATCACTAACTGTGGGGCTTTTGTTATGAGTGTATCACGTCGTCCTCGTTGAGTTGAATTTATCCTCACCAGAAGCGGTTGAGTGAGATCTGTTGGGGTTAGGTTTTTATTTTATTTTATTTTTCTTTTAAAAAGTTAAAATCTTATACCGAATTCATTTTTCGAATCCTTAAATTATATTCAGAATATCTTAATTATCACTTGGCCGTGGGCAACTCTAATTAGGATCTGACTATCTCTAATTGTGGATTACTAAGAAATTTAAGAGATATATAGCTTTTATACACCACAGCTTGATGTTCTCAGAAATACACTTATGTTTTAACTAGTTTTAAATAACCTTTTATTTTAGTAATACACGAAATGCACTCACTCTAGTAGAATATAATATCTCGCAGCTCAATTGCATGTGCACATAAACATTTCGGTTATGTTTTACTTATAGTATATATTATATACACACCAATTAACTTCGACCTATTAATGATATACTAGTCACTTTGCACATGTAGTTTGTATTAATATTTAAACATATAACATATGAGAATAAATATAAAATAAAATGTTAGGTATATGCCCACCTGTTCACTTTTTTGACGACGTCGAGCATTTTACAATGAAAAAAACAAAAAGACGGAGTTATTTTGACTAGTTCCCCTTCTTGCCAAAACATGGTAAAAGTTTAAAATAAAAATAAAACTATAATGGAGTACAACCCACTATTGAACATGTCATTGTATGCTTTGCTGCTTTTACAAGTCAAATAATATAATTTCTTTTTATTGAACACGCGTTTACAATTCAACAAGTACTACTTTTCAATGTTTTTAGTTTTGGCCATAATTCAAAACCAATTCAACAAGTACTGCTTTTAAACATTGTACTATATGAACACCATTTGTGAGTTTTTTATGATAGGCATAGTTGATATTCTTTTCAATACTATTTTTTAACAATATTATTTTCTTCAAATTATGTAAACATAAAAAATTAAATTTATTTTTTTCCCCTTTAACTTAGAATGATGGATAAAAGAACAAATCAAATTTGGTTTTAAGTAATTTGTAATAAGTGGTCACACGAAGTTATTAGAACGAAGAAAACAATATCAATATGATTTAAATATCAACAGTGCTCACAAAAGGTGCTCACAGATGGTGAACGACATATTTACTTTCTATAACTCAATATATGTTTATATCTATATAAATGAGTATTATTATATACATAAATATATGTGCATACCTTTTATTGTGGTGAAAAAAAGATGGCTTCTATAATATTTGGCATGACTTCCTGCCGAGTATATAAACAACGTAGTAAATTGATGTATGTGGATATTTGATAATTTAACACTAATAATGACGTAAAAAATGTTAAAATATTGGTGAAACGATAAATTCTTTGATGATGATGATGATAAGTGACAGCTAAATAAAGTTTGCATTGATAAATCATTAGGTGCGGTTTGCTTGAATTTTCGCACCTTCTCGTTGCAATGTTGACAAAACGGGCTCAAGTCTAAACTAACCCACAAAAATGCAGTGGATAGTTTGTGGATGTGCTTTGACTTTTATATTTTTTGTTTTTCTTGCGATGTGGTTGTTACAACCTTATCACTAGTAATAAAAATATTTTGGACACTATAATTAATTAGACAATGACAATTGACATGGAACACACTATAGTTGATTGAATACCGAAATCCGAAGATAATAATAAAATTTAATCCATAGTTCCAGCTTGCATTTTGTCAATTGAGAAATGTTAAATTTGATACTACCTTTGGCTGCCATGCCTGAGGTAATACGCTTCTGTATAATATTATGCAATTATAAATTATTTACAATTTTCCTTTTGAGTATTTTCACCTAAAATAATTTTGTCATTGGATAGTGATATATTAAATTTACTGATGTGAAATGATTATATCATTTATCTGTAAAATATCAGATTAATTCACATACTATTTATTTATAGTAGTATTTTTTTACTCACTTATTTACGCTGCTACGAAATTAAGATGTCAAAAGCGTAGTTTAAAGCTATTTAATTGCAAGTCACCTTCCCAAAAGCTATCTATATACCGTATATTGCTTCAAAAATATACTAGCTAGGGTTGCTACTTGCTTGTGAAAAGATTAAAAATCAATAATTTTTATTTTTACAATTTCTATCCAGAAAATTATTTTATTTACATTTTGTAACATTAGAAAATATTGATGGAATTTTCTCATTTCAGATAAGAGACAGATGAGAGTAATTACAAAAGATTTGTGAATTTTTTTGAGGAGGGATTCTTAGTTGAATTTTTCTTCTAATTTTTTCTCATTTAAAGTCAGATTATTTCATGGCGTATGCCGTATGGGCCAAATTGTTCACGATCCATAATTAAATTGGTTTAAGACTTTACATTAATTAGTTTCCTAGCAGTAGTTTATTTCCTATTAGGATTTCATTCCTTTTCAAAGTAGGAGTCGAATTTAGGTATATAAATAAATACTTGTTTCATGTTTAATGATTCATTCATTATTAGTATTTTTTTTAATTCTTTTAAATAAGGCTCGTCTTCCCTGGAAGAGGAGAAGGGTTCAAACATTGCTGCTCAATTAATTCTCGCCATTTTAGTGCCTTTCTGTTAATTTAAATTATATTATTGCAAAATATACCCAGTTAGGATTTGACTCGTCTCCCTACAAAGGAGAGAGAGAAAAAAAAAAAAAAGAATTAGTACAACTGAATTTGACTTATTATTATTTCCCCAATCAATAATAAAGAACACATTAGTTAAAACTAATAATTGGAGAAGATGATTAATGAAAAATAGATGACCTACTACCACTAATAATATACACTCATTTCATATTCTTTTCTTCTCACATTCACATTCATCCATAGATTTCTCTCTCTAAAACCAGAAGAGAGAGAGAGAAAGACAATTCGGAAATGTGTCCGCTTAGAATTATTTTGATCTTCCTCTCTGCTACCCTCGCCGGAATCTTCGTTCTCAGAAATCTCAAATCCTCGCCTGACCTCGCAAACGACGTCGTTAAAGAAGAAACCGAATCCTCCGACTCCGTTCCCCTCTCTTCCAAGGTATAATTCAACCTCTATTTTCTCATTCCAATCTCTTAATTCCGCATTTACCTTCAATCAATTGCTAGGGTTGTAAAAACTGATGATTTGCGCAGTGTTGTTGACGCAATTGAAAAGTTTCAGCTGAATTTCTGTTAGTAAAAAATGAATTTTAGGATAGGAAGATGAAAATGCGGTGGAAATTGAGCTATGTAATGTTCATTATTGTGGTTTTCGTATGCGTAAAAGATGCGGTGAGCTGATTTTGGACGGTTTAATTAGGTTTGCTCGGCGTTTGGGAAGGGATTTTGGACTTGCGTGGACATGGCGAGCGGCAGGTATCTGTGGAGGAATTTGGTTTCATCGAGCTCTTCGCCAACGCCTAAGGTTGCTGCTGATTGATCCGATTGGTAATCACTAATGTTGTAATTGGCCTTAGAGGTGATTTTCTTGTGGTCATTTCTTGTATTATTGCTAATTGTGTGATCGATTTCTCGATGATGAACCCTTCAAAATATATATAATTTTATTTATAGAGGTGATATATCGGGCACCATGAATTGTACTACTGTGCTGCTGGTATGAAATGATGATTATTTGTATAGTTTCAGTGTATATATACAAAATGTATATCCCTTTTCTATTATTCCTCCTCACTCTTATCCATATACTGGAAATTATCCGAAATGTAGAATACATTTTGTGGTACGTTGCAAGTGAAGTTCTTTTTATGGTTTTGTTAAATTTGGATTATGGACTCTTAAAGCTTTCTGTTAGTAGCAGCAGCTTTGCTCCTTGTTGTTTAGATTTAGTATCTTTTTGAGTTAAACCTTTTCTTCTCAAGGAAAGTGATTGGCTCATTCTCGAGCACATTAATGGTGAATCCGCTAAAACAGATGTAAAATACTTCAAAGTTCTAATTAAGATAAGTTTATATAAGGTATGTGTATGAAAAAACTTATCTTTTATCTTCAACGTATCTGTTATCTGCTCGCTCCTCGCCTATCATCAAATTGTGAAGTTAATGCAGTCTTTGCTTTATAAGAAGTCTTTTGAGGATAATCTGAGCCATAGTCTTGCATTAGTGTGTTCTTCTCCAGTTACGGAGGAAGAAGTCCTTCGAGCATACTGCTTATAATAATGGTTCGTTGCTATTTTATTAACAATTCTTTTTATTAGTGCAGTCAACTGGTCTGCCACACAGAGGATTTCCTTGAAACTTGGGTGTTATTTTGATTACAAGGATGATTGATATGAATAGGTTTTAAATATGTGGCATATATGTTTGTGATACCATATAACTTTTGATTGATTGGTACTGAAACTGGTATTGGTAAGAAAGACTCCTATGATATAATTGTCATGGTGGAGATTCTCTGAGACCTTAAGAGGTGATCTAGTTGCCAAATTCTGTTATCTCTGTTGATCTTTACAAGTATTATTTTTTTTGTTATGTTCGTTTTACTTGGTACCTTGGGCATAAATAATTGCTAACATAGTATCTCGTGACGGGGTGGCATCAGTTACTGGATCAGTCACTCGATTCCAGCTCTCTTGTAAGAATTTTGTAATATCTCCGGAATTGTCTGCATCTGCTCTCTCTTTCTCATTGATGGTGACTTCCTCTGTTTAATTTGGAGTCTACATGGATGAATTAACCATGCTGGTTGTGATTGCTTGACACTGTTTTCCAATTGTGAAAATTATTTGCCTATTTACTAACAGCTTCGCTACTAACTCATGTTCCTCTTTAAGCTTTGTTTTAGATCCTTTTACATCTTTGAGCTTGTGTTGTAAATACTGCCTCATTGATTTACTTTTTCTGGTATTTAGTTTAATAGTACTAGTATAAATGTAGCTGAGATTTATTTGGCACCTACCAACCCATTACAAAATAAGTTGAGTACAATTTGTTATGTTTATATTAAGTTGATTTTTTCTTTCACGTTAACGAATTGAATTGACTGAATCATAATCATGTGTTTCCCTGGCTCCTGACTAAATTTTGCTACAAACTTATTCATGAAAGTTCTGGGATCCTTTTTCAGCTGCATCTCTCATCGAAATTGCTTCATAGAAATGAATCCTATATTCCCGTTTCAACAAAATGAATGGGGAGACTGTACACGATAATTGCGTCTAAGGTGAATGCTTCTGTTGTCGAAAAACTCACAACATAGCTTCTTATGGGGAGAGTCTACTTTAATAAAATGATATTATAAAACTATTATTTCACACTTATAACACAAATTTATGATTTTGGGGTAGAGTATAAAGTAGAGGGCATAAAAACACCATTTACACTAATTCAAAGAGGGCATAAAAGAGTTAGTGATCGATAGTTGAGCGCTGGAACGTGGATGACAGAAAAATCAAATGAGCGTTATATAGGCGATTACCCAATTCCAATAATTTAGAGCAAAATACGGCCAAGTCTCAATTCCAATTATTTATTTGTGTTTTTTAGTATGATTATGATATGGTTTGGCACGTCACTTTCTTCTATGCGTTTCTTACACTTGTTTCAGACAAGTGCAATGTGCAGTGTAAGAAAAGTTTCAAACTTTATGATAAAATAATGCAAACATATCAATATTATTCAAGAGTAATTTTGGTAACTTAGGATGAATGTTTGCTATAAAATAGGCATATATGGATGATGCTTATGAAAGAGGGCATAAAAACAGCATTTGCACTAATTCAAATATCAAGGCAAAGCGAAAAAGTTTGATATCTGTTTCTAAAACAAAGCACCTACAATTTTTGCCAAATCTAAATCATGAAATAGAATCAAACAAAAAGATTGCAACTGAATAATCAAAATGCTAAATCATAATAGCAGGCGAGGATTCCCCTCGCGTTGAAAGCGGACACAAGGAAGCCGGGGATGGCATTGAATGATCCATCCGTGTCCTCGTCAGTCAAGGCGGCCGGTGTCATGCCTTGAACGCATGCTAATGTTTCCTCGTAAGGGATGACCCGGCACGTATACTCCTTTCCGCCCGACTTGGAGAGCTCACTCACAGTAGAGCATTTTTTTTGGGAATCAAATATAAGCACCTTCCCGTCTGTGCATGCAATAACAACCTTCCCAAAACGTGAGCAACCGATGCATCCGTCCACCTCTATCTCCAATAGTTGGCCAAACTTAAGGTCTTGTTTCCAAACCTTATGGTCTTCATAGTATCTCCATATATGGACAGACTCCAACCTACCATTCTTCTTGACACATGTTATCGTAGACAGTTTCCCTTTCCAATCAACTAAAAGCAAATCTTCATTAGATTTGGGAAGGGGTACTATCTTGAAGCACATTGTGGTAGTATTGAAAGCCAATAAAACTTGTTCCTCATTTTTGGAGGCTACCCAATACGTGTTCCCGTCGACAATGGCTACATGGGTTTTGTTCTTGACGATGAACCCATCAAACCCTTCTTCCACCGCAAGGGTGTGCTCCAAGAATCCGCCACACCCGAGTAAACCTCACACTCCATGGTCCTGGTCTTGCTGTCAATCCGAACAGCCTTGAAATCCCCCTTGGCATCACAGCCAAATCCAAGTGAGACAAAGCCAGAAACAGAAACAGACGAATGTGGAAGAATTTTCTCCATTTTTGTAGCCGGATTCCAAAAGACTATTTCTTGGATGGTTGAGTTGTCGGCCATGTAAAAGATAACAATCATCCCTTTGCACGAATCCAAGAATACATAAAGTGGGACATTTGGAGCATTGAAGACGGTGGGATGCTTCAAGAGATGGGATTCAGTAGAAAACCTTTCTTGGGGATGATCGGAAAAATTATTGGATATGAAGCGGGAAGAGAGTGTTCCACACCGATTTGAATCGCATCTCTGCACCAATTCAACAACCTGCTCTAGATATGCCAGAATTATTATGGAAGGTATGTACTTGAGTCTCTGCCCTGATCCTGTGGTTGATATAAATTGCTCCATATATGGTGAAGTGAATTGATCTTATCATCTATCTATTTGAAACAGGCATATATCGATTTCGAGATTTCTGAATCCGAGTATGAAATAACTATTGCTCTTTACGAGAGGCTTTTGAACCGAACGAAACACTTGAAGGCGTGGATCAGTTATGCCAAGTTTGAGGCTTCATCTACGAAAGAAGAGGATTCGGAGAAGAAAAAATGCCTTGAGCGTGCCAGAGGTATTTGATCGAGTATTATCTAGTATTAGTGTCAGTTATCATTATATATCATGAATTTGATCTCACATCACACACTTGAATTTCTCAGCTGTGTTTGAAAGGGGCCTATGCTATTTTAGAAGTTGTGCCCCCGAATTGAAAGAGGAAAGGAGCATGCTTTTGGAGGAGTGGTTGAAGATGGAGAAAAGTTTTGGCGAGCTTGGTAATGAGGATTTCGTTATGCCTAAGCTTCCACAGAAACTGAAAAAGAGAAGGCACATAGAAACAGCTGGGTATGTATTATTGGGTAGCACTTTTTCTTTATTTGTGCTGAAATCGTGTTTCGCATGTCACTGAATTCAACAAATTTTGATTCTTTTAATATCGTGCAGGTATGAGGAGTATATTGACTACCTATTCCCAGAAGAGACACGGTCCACGGCCACGAATGTTGAAATTTTGAAGGCCGCGTACAAGTGGAAGAAGCAAAAGCTTGTTTATTCCGGACGATGATCTTTTGTTGTTTTTGGTGACAACTCTTTCCTCAGACATCACTTAAAATCATATGGTAGAATTAAATTAAATCATTGACAAGGAACAAATGGATGTATAGTTTTAGATGTGTTTGAAAATGTATAAATTGTATAAATTCGGTCTGATAAACTAAAAAGAAAGAAATTATGAAAATAGAAATAGAAAATTCACAAGATTCCACGTAGAAGGGAGAATCAATGTGGTGTATTTTATTAATAATCATATACATAGCAATAGCATGTTCCAATAATCTGAAATGACACAATTTTTTTATACTTCAGGAATACATATGCTTTGGTTGGCTATCACCGATTTACTATTTACTTGTATGTTCAGGATACATTCTTGCAGTTTCTTAACTTTCTTTATTAACTAGTAGTATTTATGCCCGTGTGATGTACGGGAATATTTTTATCTTTATTTTTAAAATATGGGGAAAAACATAGATTCTTACAACAATATACCATATTGCAACATCGATCAATGTTGGTATGATTGGACCTCATCAACTTTGAGCAAATTAATAAAACTAAAAATATTTTATCTCGAGCGGTGGCAATAGAAAATATGTGAGCCACAGTAAGAAAAAAAAAAATTAAAATG
>JAYJMF010000085.1:2783701-2794439 GCA_036873715.1 Salvia sclarea
GATATAATTTAGACTGTAGTATTTATGTCTAATTATTTTTATAAAATTCTTCTTATGAATATAAATTTTTGCCCCCCCCCCCCCAGAGTAAAAGTTCTGGCTCCGTCACTGGTTGCAAAAGTCTTTGTGAGAGCGTAAACGTGAGTAAGTATGACAGCATGAAAACAGATGTGATACTTATTTAGCTCTTGATTGGCTTTAGAGCCCACGTACCTTTTCATCTTCCATGCGACCCCCTGATAAAGCATCTGTCGCATAAGCTCTGTATAGAAGCTTCAATTCATCCATCTTCCGGTCACCATCGTACTCTCCATCTGAACCAAATATACATAAGCCAACACTTCTGATAGGAAAAAGACTATGTGACATTGAAGAAAAGGATTTCCCATTCAAGCATGTCAAGATACGGATAACAGAAAAAGCACAAAACAATGACACAGAGAGGGGAAATGAAAAATTGATTAGACAAACCTATTAAAGACACGGCACCAACCCCGCGAGCAAAGCGACTGGCATCAGGATGATTCTTAAGTGAGATCAACTTATCATTAAAAGCCAATATCTTATCAAGCTCCTCAATCACAGGTTTCCTGTCAAACACACACATTCAGTTAGGACTTAGCAACATAGAAATGTTTGGGTACAATGAGTAATCATCAAAGTTATTTTTATATTCATAAAAAGCCAACTAAGTAACTAGGAATATAATCATATGATGCTGCCACCACCACTACAAGGATTTAGAGTAAATATGATTGTTCACCTCCCTAACCCACTAGAACAGAATTCTCAAAACAAATAAATATTGCAGATTTCTAGAATTTAAACTTCAGAGTGTATATGACTGTTCATACACTGCTTTAGTTCTGGACTTCAATACACTGACAGCTGCTGAAATACTTTTCTCTACAAGCTTTCTTGTATGCTCCCTAAATAAGTCTTCAGCAAGCTACAAAACAGAAGAAAGATAATAGTGAAACAACAAATAGATATATTTACATAAACCATGTCCTGTTAAAGAGAGAATAATTTGCTTATTATTGTTGCCACTCAATCTTTCACATGTATGATAAAGAATTAGAGATGTCATTAAATATATGGATATGACATGATAGAAGAAAGTACCTGATCAGATAATCGATATAAAAGTTGTGCTTCCCTAAGGCTGATAAGCTGAGTCTCATCAACATCTAGAAAAAGAATTAAGCCATAAATTGGTGAAACTTCATCAACTTAGAACTTTTAGTCTTCAAACATGTAACACAGCCAGCAAAAAGAAGACTGGGCTTTAACCAGAAAAAGCTGTAAGAGATCATGACGAGGAAAAAAGCAAAATACATGGTGAACTGATAAAGATATAAACTAACCCAATTGTATGGGATTTATCATTTAGCATGCCTTAATTTTCAGAACAGCTTCAGGATGTTTAAACGGATTCCACAAAGTAATTTTATCACATCAGCATAGTCCAGAAACTAGAGAAGAATCAAGATTCAAGACCATACCGAAGGAAGCATAATGATAGTCAATTTAAAGCTTTAAGGAAGAAAATTATCAGAATACAGCAAAAACTAAAAAAGTGTTTCTGAACAGAATTTGATGGTTTCGGACATTCGTGAACCATATTCAACAGTGTGCTACCTTGGGAAATTGGTGCAAGCTTGAAGGAATACAATCTTTGGGCGTTGTCACGGACAGCAACTTCTACCTGATAGACAAGAAGCAATTAAAGGCTGTAGGAAATAAAAACACAAGCAACAAGTTCTAAACTACAATGATCAATCTGATATAAAGCAGAAATGACAATGTAGACAATTGACATTAAAAGAATAAAAATAGATGTTACCTGAGAATCAGTGACCTTGAATACACGTTTCCAAGGTAACAAGAAACCAGATGCTTCTCCAAACACAAGATTTGAGACATAAACCAGCTTCTGAAATGCCTGCACTGGAAACATTAAAATGGTCAAGCTCCGTAGCCTTGCAAGTTCAAAGATATTGTGACTAATGTTATATTCAAGAGACTAAACAACACCATACCCGACGTTGTTCCATATCATCATCACGATCCCCAGTTTCAAGTCTTTGCCTGAAAATCCGCCTACCAATCTGAGACATAGTGGATTAACACCTCAAAACAACTAATCTCAATTGTTTTAATTAACAATAGAGGAGTAATTGAAATATTCAACCGAGATGGGTAAATTCAAGTTCGGATCATTTATTATCAAGCCAAACTCAAGATCATTCTATCGAACATATTCAGCTTGAGTTTGTCAAGTTTATTCAAGCCTAAACGTTTGCAAACATATATTTAAATTAGATATTCACCATATTAATAAATAACTAGCATTTGTTATGCAGTTATGCTCTTCAAAATATATAATATACTCGTATTTATTAAAAGTCCATCATTTCTCATCGTATATAACTTTCTTATATAATCATGCACTCTTCAATAATAAAGTACATTTATATAAGTTAAATATCAAATTAGTTATATTTTTGAGCTTGTCCATGAGTACATTAACAAGCTTGTTCATGAGCTAACAAGCCAAGTAATGTCAATCAATCTTGAATTGCTAACAAACCTTGATAAACGAGCTCAAACATACTTTTAATTTCAAGCTTCAAATAGAACATTCTAAATAGCACTAGATGAAACACTACCTCCATGTGCATGGCTGCGGCATCCGGGTCATCAATGCCCAATGACTTTTTGTAATTAATAATGGTCTCAACTTCATCACCTTTGAGTTCTTCATTTCCAGGAGGAAGGACAGCAGATACAAATCTACAAAGCCAAAATTTGATCAAGCTCTTTAAGTGTACAGACAGACTGGTCTTTATGCATCATAATGAGCAAACACTATTGCTTACCGACAATAAATATCACAAAGCTCTGCATTGAATGCTTCATTCTGTTTGCTAACACCATATCTGGAAGATTTCAGTAGTAAAATATTATTATAACAGAAGTAAGAATAAAATGCTACTAAATCTCAGAGTGCCGAAATCACAGCTCAAAAGAATTGAGAGACAAAGATGAAAAAGAAAGAGTGAAATGATAAAGAAATTGAAAAAAAAAAATGATGACAATACCAACAGAGTGCCTCCCCACACCCCAAAAAAAGGAAAAGAAAAAAAAAATGAGAACATAGATGAACCAATATCAATATCAGACAGTAAAGGAGAGCAGCTTTATATCTATTCGTTGGCCTAATCTCATACAAGAGAACATTGACAAACTCCTTACAACCTAAAGCGTTTCTAGTCATGTAACTTCTTCGGCTAACTCTCCTGCCGAACACGGACATAGAATTTGACATCTATATCATTTGCACTCCTCTTATCTCCCTTACATGTTAGCACTACATCCGAGAAGGAATGAATAGCCTTACAATAATTATTTAGCAAAAGCAAGCTGTAATGACACTGTATCCATATTAATCCTCTACAATTACGAGCCAATTTCATTGACAATACATCCGAATAGATTTCACGAGCTACAAAACCAATTAAAACAGTAAATGTCTCCACCAAAATTCATAAAACGTTGCAATAAATCATCGTATCATCAATTAGCGCATAGAATCAGATAATCAACCACACAAAAAATAGAAGTAAAAGATAAAAGCGCAGACAGAAACCGAATTACTTTTTGGCAATGGCTTCGACATCTTCCTTCTTGATAGCCCCAGGACCACCGGATTCAACCACATAATTATGCAAGCTAGCCGCCGCAACCTCCGGCACACACGAATTCAACGCATAGGCCACGCCAGCTCCGGCAGCACCAACTGCGACGGCCCCGCCAATGGCGGCATTCCGCGACCCGCCGAATCGTGAGCCGAGACCGTAACCAGCAGCAACCGCGGCCGCGAAGATCAGCACGGAGCTGGCAATTCGGAGGGGCGGCGACAGTGCATCGACGACGGACTGGATAGCACTGAGCTGCCGTTTCTCTCCAACTATATCAGGTTTGGCGACGGCGGTCGAAGATTGCTCCGAGGAACACCGGATATGGCAGATTTTGTAGCGATGGCGATGTAGATGGACCGAGGAGAAGCGGAGGTGCGCGGTGGTGGATAGGAAGGGGGCGAGGAAGGGGGTGTTGGGGAAGGGCGAGGAAGGAGCCGTTGTGAGCAGAATTGATGGAATCATTGCTGAATATGTGCCTCTTTACCTCTCTAATTCCCTTGAAATGGTGGAGATGAGACTGTTGGGGGAGAAGGGAGAGAAAAGAGGTGTAGAGAGAGAAAGCTAAGACTAAAAGGAGCTCATAGGGTTTTAGATGAAGGAAGTCATACAGAACAGAGGAGAGTGTAAGAGATAGGGGCGGAGAGGAAGATAAAACTCAAAACAAACCTTCGACCCGACCCGTTTTATTCGATCCAATATAAGGCCAATTGGGCCGGGTCCAGATCCGGTTTGTCCAGGTCACTAACACTTAACAAACTTGCATCTTTATTGAGCTAATTTGTGATTTTTATTAAAAAGATTTTTTACAAAAAGATACTGTTTCACTGCTTTATTTCTTTTCTTATTGAAATGTAGTCCATTTAGTAGATTCATTTATAGTAGTAAGAGGCGTTAGGTGAAACTTTATTTTCATAAGATAATATTAACTGGAATCAATACAAATACACTCAGAAGCCCAAAACCAAAAAACTGAATACACAAGACACTGACCCCTAAAATCGGAGCCCAATAAAGAGAAGGGTAACATGAAAAAAGCCTATATCAAATAACGGCCCAATTAAACAGTCAGTATAGCTCATATTAAGTTTGGGCCTAATTATAGCTTAAACCCCAACATTTATAAGTTTGTTGGATACTAGTCATTTTATTTCAAAATTGTGAATGTAGCCACACGTTTGTTACGCGTAATAAATCTGATTGTGGTGTATTTTGATCATATAATATATTTATATTATGTTTAATATAATGTATTATAATATCTATATTATATAATCTGTTGTTTAGTTTGATGTTATGAATACATTTTCAATTCGTAAACCGCCCAATAATTTTCAGTTAGTTGATGTGATTGAGTTAGTTTATTTTAGTGGCAAATCAATATATTATAAGTACGTTTAACATTCCGCACTCCCACGAGAGGTGGCATACAATATATTATGTGTTTCATATCCACTGAATCTTTGTTTTATATATATGCATCCTCCTCACATGTAACAAATGATTCCTTATTATTTTAGGTTAAATGTTAAATTTATTCAATTTTATCTTGGACTATTGACTTCAAATAGTTATTATATCTGAAACTACGAGAAATTGTGTATATCTATATATCACCTAATAAATTTGATGATTGTTGAAAATCGAATAAAAATTGTCGAACATTGAAAAGGTGGCTTAGTGTGAAAAAAACAATTAAATCGTAGATAAAGGAGTAGTCAATCTAGCACGGCACAAAACGGTGTTGGTTTGTGTGGACGCCACTAATCCAATTCAACCTTAAGCCAATAACAATAAATATTGTCTCGTTTCACCCTAATACTCCCATTAATGGCAAAGAGTGGTGGCAGATACAACTCCACAATTCTTTACTAACCACCACAATTTTTATAGATATGTATTCTTTTAATGCATATTGGACTCGAGGTTACCACCCTACATTATACTAAATAACTCGATTTTTGTTAAATTGTTTGAATTTTGATAGTAGAGAAAAATACGTGTCAATGTTAAGTAGATCCTCAGTTAAGTCTACAAACATGGATGCATTTTGGATAATCTCTTTCACTAGAATAATGTACTTTTTGAGTACTGCAGATTGCCTTGTATCGTGAGTATTACACATATTAATATTGCACATTTTATTACACATGGAATAATTTGTTTTGGTTTGTGTTGATAATATGATCAAAACTATGTTTACTCACCCAAGCACGCACGTATATGCTTGATTTATAGTATATATACATTATGTCGTCGACATCAATGTTCTTAAAATCGATTCGAAATATGTACGAATCGGACATCAACTGATCGCGCGATTAAGCATCTCGGGAAAATTGATCGACTTATAATTTACTATTTATTTATGAAATTGTAAATACGCATAATTAGATTCAGTTAGTATTAAGTTAAAATATAAATTAATTTTAAAATACCAAAATACGAACTATTTTAGCTCATGATTACTTTTTGGTCATTTTAATTTCTTATATTTTAGTATAATAGATTATTAATTAGGGTTCACTTCTAATTAGGGTTTATAATTATCATTTTGTAATATTTAATTGAAAATTGATATCTAGGGTTAACTAATTCATTGTTCGGGTATATATTTTAATTTTTAATTAATGACAAATATTAATTATAATTTATAATATAATAATACTCATAACTTTTATTTTATGCTATAAGTTAATGTTCTTTATAAACTATTGAAATTAATTGTGAGCTACAGTGGAGAAATAAAAGATTATGGGGCACGAGGACCGCATTCTGATCTTATTGGATTCCTATATTGCCTAACACAAATTCAAACGTTGTCATCTACATATGCATATGATAAATAAAAAAATAAAAAAATAAATAAGAATGCATTACATTAATTTTAATATCGAATACAAGTTAATTACCTAACATAATTAATATTTGAAAATGTGCAATAAAAGATCTCACATAAAGTAGTCCGTCTATAATCAAACGAGATCATCTATCGTATTTATTGCTACATATTCTATTACATAAATAAATTTCATTATAAGTGGTAAATTTTAAGGCTTAAAAATTCTAAAGGTTAGAATATATATATTTTACTTATATATAATAATATGCAAAGCGTAATAGGAAATCTCATACAAATAAAGTATAGTAATATGAAACAGAAATCTCATTGTCGAAATCCACCTCACGTCACGTGCCTTCATTCCCCTATATATAAAAGTATAACTCCACCTTAATAAATAATCCCAGCACAAAAAGAAAAAAAGAAAAAAAAGAAGCAGCGACCCACAAACTTTCTAACTAAATCATTCCTTGGAAAAATTAATCCATGCATTCATCATCATCTTCTTCTTCTTCAAGTGTTGGAAATTAAGGTGCAGCTCGCCTCGCGCATGGCCTTCGAATGGCTAACCCTAGTGGCGGCCATCTGGCTCCAATCCATCAACGGCACGAACTCCAACTTCCCCGCCTACTCCTCGGAGCTGAAGCGCATCCTCTCCACCTCCCAGCTGATGCTGAACAACCTGGCCTCCGCCAACGACGCCGGCAAGCTCTTCGGGTGGATCTCCGGCGTGGCCGCCGCGCACCTCCCTCTGTGGCTGGTCCTCCTGATCGGGTCCCTCCTCGGCCTCGTCGGCTACGGCGTCCAGTTCCTCTTCCTCTCCGGCCAGGCCCCCTCCCTCTCCTACTGGCACATCTTCTTCCTCACCGCCCTCGCCGGCAACGGCATCTGCTGGATCAACACCGTCTCCTACCTCATCACCATCCGCAACTTCCCCCTCGACCGCCAGATCGCCGTCGGCTTATCCACCAGCTACATCGGCCTAAGCGCCAAGATCTACACCGACATCGTCGACGTCGCCACCGCGCGTAACTCCAATTCCCCCTCAGATCGCGCCAAATTATTCCTCCTCCTCAACTCCGTCGTGCCGCTCCTCGTCTGCCTCGCCGTCGCGCCGCTCGCCCGCGGCGCAACCGTCGGAAAATCGAAGAAATTGACCAGAGGCTTCTTCACGATGTTCATCATCTCAATCCTGTCCGGAATTTTTGCGGTGGTCACCAGCCTGAAAGCAGTGGTTAACCGAATTGATCTCCATAGTTACTTGATCCTAACCGGAATGATTTTAATTCTGCTCCTCCCGCTGGTCGTCCCCGCGGGGGAGAAGGTCGCGGAGACGGTGCGGCGGAGGTGCCTGATCGCGGCGCACGACGACGACGGAGTGTTGGAGAAGGATGCGGAAAGCGCGCGAGGGAGGAACATTCTGGAAGGTTCGGGAGTTGTAGATGAGGTCGGGCCGCTGGCGATGGTGCGGAGAGTGGAATTTTGGCTGTATTTCTTGGTTTATCTGTTCGGGGCGACGCTGGGATTCGTGTTCGTGAACAATCTGGCGCAGATTGCGGAGTCGCGGGGGTGTTCGGGGACTTCTTCGCTGGTCTCGCTCTCTGCTGCCTTCAGCTTCTTCGGCCGTCTTCTTCCATCTTTCCTCGACTACTTCTTCCCAAGGTAAATATATTAATTATTATGTCCCTTTCTTGGAATATATATATTCCCATATTTTTATTTTCGTTGTCATAAAAATAAAATGCGAGAGGACATGCAATTATATAGAGTGGAGTAAATGAATCAACCACTGCCCTCCCTCCACGTGTGACGGATTATAGACACAAATACAAGGAC
Organism: Salvia sclarea; assembly: GCA_036873715.1. Lineage (NCBI taxonomy): Eukaryota > Viridiplantae > Streptophyta > Magnoliopsida > Lamiales > Lamiaceae > Salvia > Salvia sclarea. The sequence continues at coordinate 2,792,081 of JAYJMF010000085.1, forward strand.
GAGGACGAGGACGAGGAGTATTACTTATGCTCACTCACTTTCTTTTCTTTTTAAATAATAAATTAATACTCTTAATTTATGAAACCAATTTGGCATTGCATATCACAATCAGATTCTATTTTTCATTCGTGGTCGAGATTGATTTACACCCAAATTAGGGTTTCAGGATTCATAATTTTAGGGTTTTTTTACTGGGCAGATATATAAAATATGTCATGGCTTACGTACATTTTATTTAAATTGATTCGGGGTATATCAATTTTGTCCGCGAAATGAAAATGAATTAAAAGGAAATACAAGTAAAATATTTTATGATGCGCAAAACTAATAATTGACCAATTTTGATAAATTAATTAGAGTCTATTATATAATTTGCATCAAGTAGCCAGTGGGTGTACCATGTTAAATTGTAGGTCTTAAATGCGCATTGTTACGGCATAAGGAGTTGGTTGATAAATTAATTGAGCCAATTTATTTGGTTATGTATATGTATGCTGTATATGCTTCCACCAACGCTCTTACTATACCTTGACGAAAAGTCAAATATATTCCAGTTCATTACAAACTATATATATATACTAGTCCTTCTGTTTCAAAGCTAACTATTATAGTGATCGTGACACTCTAGCCCTCTTTGTTTCTTGCATCTACTCTAATTTATTTTCACACATACGTATTAATTAATTTCCTTCCAAACAATATTAATTAATTATTTACTGTACATATGTAGGAGCAAGCGTTTGGTGAGTCGAGCCGGAGCCATGGGAGCGATGATGGCTCCGATGAGCGGAGCTTTTTTCCTGCTACTGAATCGAGACGACGTGTGTTTGTACGTTGGAACGGCCGTTATAGGCATAAGCACGGGCGCCATTACTTCCATCTCCGTGTCGACGACGGCAGAGCTGTTTGGAACCAAGAATTTTGGAGTAAATCACAATATTGTAGTGTCGAATATACCAATAGGTTCCTTCTTGTTTGGTGATTTTGCTGCAATTCTCTACGGCAAAGCAAGAAATAGTCGTTATTCATCACTTTGCATGGGACAAAATTGCTACCACACTACTTTTATTTTGTGGGGTTCTTTGTGTTTTTTGGGGACATTTTTGGCGTTTATTCTTCATTTACGGACCAAGAAATTGTGCTCACGTATGAGTAGTACTAATGCACAGACGCAGAGCGTAGCGTAGTCATCAACTTTTGTAATATATATTGGTTTATAAACTAATTACCTGGCTAGCTAGGGTTCATATATATAGGCAAGTTAGTTTGTTAACTTATTAATTTATATAGGTATATACCTATTTTCTTGATCATCATGATGTAACTCTGCGTGCGAGGGAGGGCTCTCCAACGCGATTTTGTAGTAGTATAATATATATGTCTTGTACCAATCTATTGTCTAATATCTATAAACATGCTTATACAAACAAAATCATAGTTATATGCGCAAGTGACTATCGAGAATTGACAATGTATATATATTATGCTCCCCACCGAAATATAATTAATTAAATGGAGTGGTCCAAATTAATATGCCATGATAAGATGTGATCACCAACATTTATTGCAAGTAACAAAAAAATAACTAGGCAATATAATATGAAAGGGTTAATGCATGGAAAATAACATGTACGGACGATTAGGTAGTCGTGTATCTACTGATCTACATGTAGATGTATAATATAGGTATCGCTGGAGAAATATTGGCGGTTAAATAAATACTTATATGTAATATAGCATGGTCTTGTGGAGTATATTCTAGAAAATCTTCTACCATTTCCTTAATTTTACTTAAGATATTGTTAAATTACAATTTTCAACGCTTGATTTTGAGTCACTACGTACACTGCATGCCGATTATTGAATTGAAACATATACTTTTAATTAAACTCATTTTTTTAATTATAAAATAAATTAACTGCTAATATATTAACTTAATTAACGATGCTATTTATAATATTAGGTATTTATATTAGACTCCAACCATGTACATTCCTTTGTCTCCAACAAAACCATGAAAGCTGAACCACATGTGAGGAGTCTGAACTATAAAGAGATTACCCAACTAATTAATTAGCAAAAAAGAAAAATCAATATAATGCATGTCAATTATACATGTCATCAATGCATCTGATCTCTTTGAACACTAGTCCAACTAAGTGATCAATATATTTATTTATGGTAAGTTCACCTGGAAGACAAGACACGCAATATCACTATTCATAAATACTAGTAAGCGCCCACGTGTGATGCACGAATCAGAATATATTCTATGAATTTGTAAATTTTATATTACATAAAAATTTCAAATATAATCATTTATATAAGTTAGATTCAATTAGCTCATATTCCATTTCTT
>JAYJMF010000085.1:2803439-2820942 GCA_036873715.1 Salvia sclarea
TGTTGGCAATAATCATTTAAAACATATATTCCCAAAATTTATGGCAACAAAGAATTAAAAGCATTAGGCTTAATAATTCACTCCTAATAGTTATAATCAAACTTGTTACAGCACGTATAACTATTTTTTATTGATTTTAAGAAATAAATCATGTAATATCATAAAAAAATTTAGTAGTGTTATCAATGACACCACAAAAGATTTTGCTAAAAGAAATTACACCACAAAAAATATTAGAATATTTATTTATACATATATATATATATGTAAGTGTAACAAAAATAAAATATAGATAGAATTTTAAAATGAATAAGAATTTTTTCCTATATATGTGTGATGAATTAGTAATTAATTAATAGTTGAATTAATGAGTATTGATGTATTAAATATTTTGTCAAAAGAATTAATGAAATCATTAAATGTTATTTTGGAGGGAAAATATTTTTTGTTGTGGTTTCTCTTTTATATATGTATAGATTGAAAGTATACTAAAACAGATATATATTTGAAGTAAACTAATTAAAAAGAAAACTTGAACTAATTAAAATTGAAACATCGTTGTCGTGAAGCAACAACTTTATAACTACCTATCAAGACTCGACTGGCCATAATGATAGTGTCACGTTTGGTTATCTTAATTTTGCTAAGTTGCTACTATAACATTGTCATTGTGATGTTCAAAATTTTTATAAATTAATACATTAGATTATTACAAAAATATAGAAATATTATGTATAAATTTGTGAAGTTTTAAACATTATGTCATTATTACAAAAATTGCCATATATTAAACGACAATATAGTTTCATCCACGGAAATATGAAATTGATAATACTGTATTTTCTAAACAATAAATAGCGGTGCATCACATCACATTAGACATATGATATGATTGATAATTGGGCAATGGGCATGAATGAATGATATTGATGATTGCCAGCGAAACCATGATTTGTTTCCGTGTAACAAGAGGAAACCCCATCATTATTAACCATATTATTAATTAGGGGGCACCATTATTAATGTTTTTGTTTGCTCCAAGATCCACAAACAAGTCCCATTCAGAACTTCCAAAATACTAAAATAAACATTAATTCATTTACATTTAATACAACCACTTAAAACTTCCCCCCTAGCTAGTCGATTTATTTTTTATTACTATTATTTATGACATTTAATTTTATCGATATTCGTTGTTGAAATTTTGCCTTTTATCATTATTATTATGCATATCATCTATGCTGGGGTTTGTTTGTATGATAAGGTTTGAAACAACAAAAATCATAAAGCCCGGTATAAACTCAATATCCATATCGTTAATTAAGTTTCTTTGAAAATTCAGCCAAGATTTTTACAATTTAGCAGGCCTAGTCATTGAGTTGTGAAGAGATTCCTAGTACTTAGGAGTAGTAATTTATTTTCTAGGGTTCACGGATTAGATACTGCACATAAATATAATTTACTCATAACAATGCCAAATTTCCTCGATAAAATAAAATAAATTCGCCACATATACAAATCCAAATCTTACTAGTTTAACTGCACAATGACACAATTTATTACTTTGTCATATCTATGAAAAAAAAATTGAGTTCTTTTATGATGTGCACTGATCGAAAAAAAGAAAGATCCACAACTTGCAAACCATTTCGTTTTTTAATATGAGAAAAGAGGGAAAATATCATCCTTCAAAATTACATAAACACCTCAACATTTTGTCGATTTATCACGTATACACGAGTAAATTCGTTGAGGCAAAAATAGGAAATTAATCACCTCTTTCCCAAAAAGCAAATTTGAGAGAGTAAAAAAGTGAAAAAAAAAAAGAAAAGAAAGAAAAACTCAGAGATTAAGAAGAAAAGGAGAGATCATCAACTATCCACATTTTATAAACCAAAAAGAGAGAGGGAAAAATAAAAAATATACCCCCAATAAATAATAATGGGGTAAAAAAAAATATGTTTCAAATATAAAAAAATGTGATAATTAGTCCTCAGAAATGCTCTCAAGATAGGGCCTCCAAACTCCGACATTATTGCTCCTGCTGCGGTGGTGCTGCCGCCTCTTCTTCTCCGGCGTCTTTCCGACAACGGAGACCTCCGCCGGCGCCTTCTTGGCGACGGCGATCTCCGCCTTCTCATCTGCGACGACGATCTCCGGCGATTTTATCTTATTGGAGGTCAATTTCTTGAGGATTTTTTTGCTTTTATCGGCGGGGAGGGAAGAGGAGGGTATCAAGAAGTAAATGGAGCCCCGCTTTAGCTCCGAATCGGGCGAGAGGATGAGGATCCGACGCGCCATGCCTTGTGAGCAGGGCTTTGTGAGGACGTGATTCGGGTTGTTTTTTAGGACCTCTCCCGCCGTGACCCGACCCGTTATCTCCTCAACCGACCCGTTTAAGTGCACTATTCGGATCAGGTCAAGCGCCCCGCATGGTAGAACGCATGCCAAACAACACCTTAGGCTGTTTCCCATTTTTCTTCAATAAAAATGATTTTAGTTATTTTTTAACTAAATCGATCACTCTCTCTCTCTCTCTCTAGACTTTTTTGGTTTGGAATAAAAGTTTGGATGTGATTGTGGGATGGGGTTTATATATATAGGAGATGAGGGGCGTCCTCGCGAAAGAGATTAAGGTATTAATTAATCAGCTTTAGTGGTTGATTAATTAACTTATATCAGATTAATTAATGATGGAGATAGTTATGGATTAGTGTGTAATATCGAAAGTGCCCCCACGTTTATGCGTTAAGCATGTTTTCGGCAGTTTGTCGTCTTAGATCATGCTTTCGACTTGTTTTGCTTGTTAATTAATGATGGCTTAAATTAAATATATCTTCTTTGGCTAAAACATACGTGAACTATAACATGCACTCCATGTCAAAATTCATGTGACATTTGGATTATTATTGCTGAGTACTAATCTAGTAATCTTGGATGTTTATATATATTGCTTGTAAGTTTAAACTATGGCGGCTAGCATGATAGTTTTAAGAAACCGGAAGTTGATTAACATAGTTGAATTTTAAGTTTGGCAACTATTGAGCCGTTGAGATTAGCATAACTTATGTGTTAATTCAATTTTTGCTTCAAAAACACGGTGAAATTAATATACATCTTAGTATCTTATACACGGTAAAAAAAAAAAAATACCTAGTTAAGTGTTTATGTAAATATAAATCCTTTCTTTCAATTTTAAACATACAGATATATACCAAATACATTAAAATCTGTACTGTATACTAAATATGTTTGGTAAATTGAAATTAATTATGAAGGACGATTTGTAATTAATATGTGGTGAGTAGTATTCAATTGCTCAACTTACGTGGTTGTTGCTAAATAAATTGTTAATTATTTGGAATGACAAAAATAAAAGAATTAACGAGGCGACTTTTTCTTAAAGTATTTTTGTAAGTTAAGGGCTCATTGACGGCTAAAAGTTTAGTCAACTTTTCCACCATGCATTGTATCATTCGCTCATCATTTATTTTTTGTATGTAATTATATAGATAATTTATTTAGATAGTTATTTTTTTTATATGTCTTAGTTATAAAAGTCGTAAGAAAGTCGCGAATTGTTGATGATGATGCCATGCTCACCAAATGCCCAGAGAAGAGTTGGGACTTGGGAATCTTGACTTGTCATGTTTATAAATTTCTATCGACTTCGAATTGACAGTTTCTCAATAAATAATCTGACTAAATTTGTCCCAATTTTATTGCGGATTGTTTATTTGATTTACTAACCTATTGAACTTATACTCCATCCAATAATTATATTTGTTATAGTTTGATCGTATTTATGTTTTTCTCTGACAAAGAAAATGGCTAAGAATACGATCATAAGTTCTTGGCCAAAAGAAAAAACTGATAGTCCATAAATGTACATGTTTTTGTAAACCTTGCAAAACAAATTAAGCTAGGCAAGTTATATGTGAAGAAAATTCAACAAAAATGATACATTCATGATATTCAAATTCATAATAATTCATTCATGAAATCAACAACTCCAGCATTAATTTTTGGTATTGTAACCCTAATTAAAGGCGCTAATTTAGATTGTGTGTTTGTAAAAAAGTGAGAAGCATTTGCAGATAAACATTTTCAAAATCCCCGAAAAAGGATGACAATAAATGCAGTTGATTAAAGAAATGTATAAAAATAATTGGTGAGTGTAGTTCATAATGGTCCATGATTGGAGGGCTAGAATTCCAACACTTATAGCACTTGTTAATCTGCGTAGTTCCAAAGCTTCCAGCTGTCTTTGATCCAAACCCAAATTTTCTAATGGAGCTTTGTTAGTATTCTAGTAATACAATTGCCATGTATTTTTTATGCAAAAATAATAATTTGGGTGGTGTTTTATTTTATAGTGATATAATCTCCAACTAAACTACAAAACTGTTGAAGTAAGTAAATTTAAAAAGTTATGGCTACATTCATCCTTTCTGCCAACAAACTCGAGAAACTAAATTTTATTGTTCTTATAAATACTATTTTCTCTTTGACATCGCGAATCGTGGGTTTCCTACAGAATCTTCCAGTTTGTAGTGTCTCCTCTCTCTCTCTCTCTCTCTCTCTCTCTGACTAAATATCTATTGTAGATCTACTTTATTTATATAAGTATTTTGTAAAATTAACAGAGTAACAGTTATCAATTTCGTCAAAGTTTGATATTCCCATTAATTGGTTTGAATCCAATAATCTGACTTGGGAAGTGTATTTGAGAAAAGAGTTCCATGTGGATGTGAACAATTAATCACTAGTATTTATGTGCCAAAATCTTTAGAGATCTAAATGCAAATTATTGTTCTGCAAATGATGTATGGCCAGTTAGACCAATTTAATCTTGAATGTACTAGGACACATTCTTAGGATGTTACGTTGTAATATTTTAAAAATATTTTCAAACTTATAATGAGAATTAAGCTGTAGTTGATTTCGAATTTTAGGATCATATATATATATATATATATGTGTGTGTGTGTGTGCTGTGTAGAAGCATGCATCTTGTAAATTAGAATATACAGAACTAAAAATGTTTCATTTGAAATACCCAAAAAGATCCAACATGTTCCGTGAGATGTACGTACGTAGTTGCATTTTGTGTACGTTTTAGTTGAAAATTTATGGTAACAGACTAACAGCTAGCAGGAAACCAAAATATTATGTCAACAAATTATAATTATGCAACGCACTAGATGTTAGCAAATTAATGTATTTAATTCTGACCTTCGATCAAGAAATTGCTCACTTTTACTATCACATGTTGCATTTCTTAGTTATATTATAAATAGCAGTTATATAAGCCATCACTAAATATAAATCTTTTCCGATCCAATTCACTTCCACATGCAGCTATTGACATATATTTTTCAATCGATCATGAGACTTCAACTTCTTTTGCTTCACCTTTTTCCGGCCCCATTTAAATAGCCGAAAAATCCACTCAGAAGGTACGTAGTTACTAATTATACGAGGGGATTTCAAATTTGTTTAAGAGGCCAATCTATTTTCTCAATTTATTTACTGAAATACATTTATTTATAAGATAAAATTCATCATTATAAGAATCTTTAAGATGGTCTCTTGTGAGGATTACATGCGAGGACAACAATCAATAATTATGAAATGCATCACACACTCAATAAGAATCTTTTAATTAAATATGGTCACCACTCGTCCGCACATAAGAACGTACTCACATGAGACTTTATCTTATACCTTTATAAAATGATATTTTAAAAAAACTCTCTCTATTAATTCTTTTTATGACCTACTGCTATTGTACTTTGACTTTCAAACATTGTTCCAGCCATGCACATTGCGATCGAATGATAATATATATGATTTGGTTTCATTAATTGATAAATTATAGTACTTTCTTTTCTCCTATCTAAAATATGTTATTTAAATTCCTCAAAAAGAAATTTGTTATCTAAAATGTACCGGGATATTTATATCTGTCCATTGCCAAAATTATAGATAGGACAAAATCGATGAACTTTATTCACATAGAAAAAATAACAATTAAAACATTTTTTAAAACCTAATTGAATATTCCAATAAGTTATAAATAACATCTGTTTAGATGTATAGGAGAAAAAGGTATACTTTGAAACAATCATTAATTAGGCTCAATCATATCACAATTTATATAAATTACTAGTTAAATCGGATTCCAAATTATACATAATTAAATTAAACCTGTGTCCTTTCTTATTCCACAAACATACCAACCACAAAAAAATGTATTATATTATATTTCTCCTTTGCCATAAGCATTCAATTCCAAAAAAAAAAAATCATTTCAATTCGTATATATTTCATTCAACACTGAGATCGAATCACATAAATATTAATGTCAGATGTATATATATGTTGATGAAACTAAACATGTTAGTTAGACGAAAAGACTCTAATTCATGGAATTTAATAAGTCCGTAAAGAATTAAAAGGAATGCAAATCAAAAGAAATAAAAATGGAGGGGACCCTTCTAAAAGCATGAAAAGAAAAAACCCTATTGCTTTGAAGTAGTCCCAAGCAACATATCCCTTTATTTCTCCAAAAATTTTCCATGGTTCATCGCCCATGACCATTTCACCCCTTTTAATTCACTTCTAATTCCTACAGTTAAGTATTATATATACTGTATAAATAAATAAAAAGAAATGTTGGAGCTAGTGAAATTGAGCATCTTTATTAATCAATGATATTAAAATACAATTTATCAGTGCGATGAAGCTTCCTAACACTTAGGTTGCCGGCGCACCGACCAGAAGAGTCATCATTAGGCTTCGATTTCTTTATTGGAAAAAAACAAAACTATAAATCTACGAAATAATGATTCAAGGAATTAATTGCACGAGGTCAGATTCTTAATGCAAACTTACACTACCAAATTTTATTATTAGCTCTGGTTCTATACAGTTCAGCATGCCCAACCTTAATTGTTAATCAGCACCATACTTATAGAATTTTGACTTAGAAGGAGTATTAATTCCAAATTACATTTCAGATACTTATAGAATTAGACCTCATAATTATAATTCGATGCAAATATCTAGAATTTATTATTGAAAAATTAAATAAAAATTGTGTGTATTGTAGACCTCTACAATCAAAAGAGATTGCTTGGAACATTATTATCGAAAATAAGATAAAAATAAATTGGAAAATTGGATTGGTTTTTATATTTGAAGCGAGTGAGATTTATGAGGCCTGTTTTTGTAAATACTCCATATTTTAGATGTGGTCCAGGATTACAAGTAGGCTAATTCTTTTAGTCAATATGATTTTTTTGGCTAGTTAGAATATTCTTTTTCCTTCATTAACTTCACCGTACTCTTATCGTCTGTTGTACGTACTTGGTTTTATCATTTTTTTAAAATTAAAAAAAGTACCTGGTCAATCACTATTTATGGTAAAATTCAATTTCAACTCAGCCAGATATAAAAAAATTAACTTTCTATATGTTACTTTAGGAAAGTGCGTGTATGAAATACTATAACATTCTACTGTGAGAGAAAATTGACCTCAAAAAAAAAAAAAAGATTTGACGCATTAGTAAGTGCGTAAGGTTTGTTGCTTATATATTTTTGAGATACATTTATGTTAGCACGGTCTAACCGTTAGGTCGGCCTAATTAATATATAGTAATGAGACCGACAATAATTTTGTCTTTGAATTCCCTCCGAGTTTCCCTTCGACTCTCATTGCTCGAATCATGGCTTAGAATAGGAGAGACAAACAATAGGTTTAACCGTTAAACGGACTAATGCAAATATTTATGTATATTGTTTATGCATTTATTTCCGTTTATTAATGTATATAGATATTTTATCATTTTCTGGACTTCTATTTCCTTTTTAGAATAATAAGTTACAGACTCTACAGTATATCGATTCACTTTTGCAAACAAACATATACATTCAAAGACATTTCCGTTAAATGAGAAGGCCGCTCTACCGTGCATCCGTCCGTAGGGCCCTTTTTCAGAATTTATTTAAACTACTTGTCCAAATACGGTAATACATAGTTTATAGTTAAAGGAAATAATGAAAGATAATACCTAATTTACAATTAAAAAATAATTAATTATTTTAAATTTAACCAATTGTACTATCGAAATGAATATTAAATATATATATATATATATATGTGTGTGTGTGGGTGTGTGTGTTTACATATTTATAGAAAAAATATAAATGACAAATAAAAGTGTAAGGATTGTGAAAAGATATAAATACAAACTTATAAGGATTGTGAAAAGATATAAATACAAACTTATAAGGATTGTGAAAAGATATAAATACAAACTTCTTTCCAAATATAACTTATAAAAAGTATTATCAAAATTATATGAGTAGCAATATTTTAGTAACTATTTATTTTGTGACCTCCTTTTGTATTTTATATATATTATGGTATTTACGAAATTTGAAATATGTTAAACTTATTGATTCTTTTTAGAAATCAATGAACAATATTTCACATTATTGATTATTTTAAACAAGTAATTTATGTAATAAGCTATCGTTGATTTATTATATATATTAACTTTTAATTAGAGACCAGAAATTATAAATAAAATTACTTATAGCTAAAAATCTAATTGGAGATTAATTAAATTCTCATTGGTAAAACTAAAACCTACTTAAATTTTGAATTAACTAATAAATAATTATTGATCAATTAAGACTAGTTGCGTCCATCCACACCCATGCAACAAGAGTTTTTGTGTGAATAAAAATGGTTAATTTCCCTATATATAGTTGTACGATCTCTTATAACATTAACATTTATATACCACTCGAATAGTATGTGTGAAATACAAATGAAACGGTATACGGAGTATAATCTAATTTATATATTGAAAACAAAAGAAACATCTACGACAAACAATATCTCTTATAGTACTGGTATATAAAGGAATGGTATGCTACGCACTTTATGTGAGCACCTTATATGAGCATCAATCACATTTAAGCTATATTATCATGATTTTTTATTTTTTATATTTTCTTTTAATTTTTAATACTTAATCAAACATGATTGACATCATCAATTTTACAAATTGCATAAAAATCAAAGCTCGATTCATGATATATATTTTCATTTATGTGAATAGAAACTTGATTTATAGAGAAAGATGACAAATCAAGCTTTGATTTCTATGTAATTTATAAAATTGATGATGTCAATCATGTTTGATTAAGTATTAAAGATTAAAAAAAATATATAAAAAACAAAAAAAATCATGGTAATATAGCTTAAATGTGATTGATGCTCGTATAAGTTGCTCACATAAGATGTGTAGCATATCATTCATCCTGGTATATATACCGTTATCTCTCGTTTCAAACATAGACTTTGATTTATTTAACAATCAAAGTAGTTTGACGCAATTATTTCCCAAATATTCCATCACTGCATGTCTAATATACAATTAATCAAACTGGTAATTTAGTTTCCCCTAATTAATACTAGTATTTAAATTCGTTGGTTCAGAAATCATATGCCAAAAATTTATCCTCGTTGTTAGGAACGTGGTTTGTTAGTCTTTGCTGCACAATGCCAGATTTGAGATGTTGGAGTTGGGTTGATTAATAATAATAATAATAAAATTCTACAACTTGGGTAAAATCTGTATACGAGGCCGTATTCATATCCGTACGTTCATCCTTTTCATAGTGTAAAATTTAGGCATCCATCACCACGATTTAATTTCTTATTAATGTCCAAATATTTTCGTACAAGTCGTATATGGTCAACTTCTTGAAAGAGGTGCGAATAAATAGCCTAACATGGAAAGGTATACAATTATAGCTACTGATTTAACTTCAGATGTGAGCTACACAACGATATTTTTTTTCTGTTTAATGTACTAGTTGTGAATCGGTTTAGTTCATATTCGTTGGATATTATTATTTATTTGCAACGTGCATGACGAGTTATATTGTGGTTCTCATAAAGCTGAAAATTTTAGATTGGCAAATTTTTTGGGTTATCATTATAGTCTAACAATTGTCCTTATAGTTATTTAACTTACTTCATGTTATGACCTTTGGAAAAATTATAGAAATGACTCTACCTTTGCCCAGTTAGTGTATATATATGTCTCGCTAATTTGACGACGTTGACGGAAGTATGATTAGGACTGGCAAATTCTTACATGGATAACTAATTTTGCCCCATATTATCAAGTGGGAAAAATTGACATTATTTTGTATTTTTTTACAACTTTTTTAAAATTATAAAATGTACCTTAATCAATTATGTTTAAAGATCATTATGATAGAACTTGAAATTACAATTTTTTTGGGTTATCACCAAACACCATAAAATCAAATCTTAATATATTCTACATTTAAACGACTTTCTAATGATATGCGGGCCATCATTATCTTATCACTGATGTAGCCTGAATGCCACCTAATAGCCAGAATAAAATAGTGAATCATAATTATATTAACAAAATAAATGTCATGTAATTTTTATAAATTTTCAAAGATCAACTCATAAAATAAACCATTATGACAAAAGGTTGGTCCTAATAGAAATACATCACTATAGATGCAAGACATCTAAACAAATTTTTAGTATATACCACAAATGTATTTTAAACATGCTAGATTATATGTTTGGTCCAAGGGATTGAGGCCCATTATGGATAATTTGGTCCATGATCCAATCATCCATTAGGATGGCTATTTATAGGGATGTCAATTCAACCCGAATTCGAAGGGTTGGTCCGAATAAACCGAAAAATATAGCGGGTTAGGGTTTAATTTTTACGACCCAAAATTAAAGCGGGCTACATGAGCTGAATCGATTAGCCCGCGAGTTATATGGGCTAAGCCCGAACGGGTTGCGGGTTGGCCCGATGGGCTGGAGAATTAAAAGGAATTAAGAATAATGACATTCTTTAGAAATTGTAACTCACTTTTCATTAATAATTTTGTGTCATAATTTCGTCTCAAAACAATCATCCACACAATAATATCTTAACTTTACAATTTTAGTCTTCAAATTACTTACTCCTTACTTCCCATCCCATCATTTATTTTTCGCAAATTATTAACAAAATTGTATTTTCAAGATGAAATTAATTTATTTTCGGGAAATAAGTGAAATCAAATTGGAAAATCTTAAATGTATTATGGGCCAAGTCAAATAGGACAAAAAAGAATACATGTTAAATAATTTTTGATAAAGTGTCCAGCCCGATGGGCTAGCCCGAACGAGTTAGGGTTAGGGTTAGGGTTAGGGTTTAAAAATTTTAGCCCGAAAAAAACTTAGCCCGATTAGCCCGCACCGAATAGCCCGACAGCCCAATAGAATTGACCCGAAATCCGATGGATTGGCCCGATTGACATCCTAGCTATTTATAAACCGAAATTTAGATTGATTATTTAATTCCCAGCGGCCTCAGCGCCTCAAAGGGTGACAAACACAAACACAAACACAAACACAAGAAGAAGCTCTCCCCCCTTTCAGGCGAAATTAATTCCTTTGACGAGTGTTGTGGGGTTGTTCATCCTAAGACCCGTAAAATCGGCTAAAACTTTGTCGCTTAGGCTAAAACTCGTCTTATCAATTTCCAACCAGAGCTTATTGATGCTGATGCCCAACTGAAATTTAATAATCACGACTGCGTTCAGTCTTATGCATGTGGACGAATATATTGTGTATCTATTCTCATTATTAAGACTTAAAACTCTAATTACCTTTTTGAATTGAAAATCAATACTCTAATTAAAAAATAATAAACACTTAACGAATTGTTGGCATAGATGAAAATGAATATTTCCTATTTAGCGCACATAAAATATTCTAGTTCACTGATTATGTCATAAATATGAATGTTAGAATAAATTACTTTAGTTATAAAATTAATGATGATCGGTGCTATCGAACTTTACGGTTCACTTTCTCATTCAATTAGCCTACTATTATCGGCAGTCTGTTTTATGTAGTCCTATTTTCTCTTTTAGCTTCATTATTAAACAGTACATGACTGTGAAAATATTGAGGTGTAATTTATTACTACTAAATTCTATTCTGTCAATACACATGGTGAGTGGTGAGACTGTGCTACATACACAGTTGACACCCTCAAAGACGGAGTAACGTGCACAAATATAATTTCAAAATAGTACTAGTATATATTTGGCTTTTAAAACTCCCCAAACCCAACTAGCACCATTTTGGATTATGCTACACGTTGTAGCATAGCTAAAAAAAAGACTAATGGGAGGTAAATAAATCTTTACATTTTGGTTGATCATGGCGTCGAATCCTCGAATACGCAACTCCAGAAAACTGGAAGCCAATCATAATCAAAATCTATACTATATTCGAATTATTCAGAACGATTGATGTTTGTAAGAAAAGGATAGTTTAGTTCCTTCTTGTTGGGTGTGTTCGTAAATTTGAATGGATTAACTTTATCAACTACACAAAGCAGAAGATTAGAGAATTGAAGATTAATTAGGCGTTAAGATGAATTCAAAATTTAATCTGAACACATCTTAGAAGCGAAGACTGCACTGCAAATGCACACATTTCTGATTCTGACACACCTTCATATTTCCCAATACTTGTGAAAGCAGCTCACAAGCACACTGAAAACCCTCACACTTAAACCAACCAAAATTCAACAAACCATCCAAATTGGGAAACCTCTTCACCACTCCTTTGTCATTTCCACAATCATAAATCCTCACATTTTCAACCAAAAAAATCCAAAAAAGAGAATGGTCCCTGCTGCTGCAGCCCTCTTGGCTGTGCTCATCACAGCCTTCACAAACCAATGCAATCCCAATCCCAATCCCAAATTCCCAGCCATTCTTGTCTTTGGCGATTCAACAGTCGACACCGGCAACAACAACTACATCTTGACGCCCTTCAAGGGCAACCACCGCCCCTACGGCCACAACTTCCCCGGCGCTGTCCCCACCGGAAGGTTCTCCAATGGGAGGCTGGTGCCGGACATATTGGCATCCATGATCGGCCTCAAGGAGGCCGTTCCTCCATTCTTGGACCCCGTTCTCTCCGACCAAGACGTGCTTACTGGAGTCAGCTTCGCCTCTGCAGGCTCCGGCTACGATGATCTAACCACCTCCGTCTCTCAAGTCATTCCAATGTCCCGGCAGTTGGACCACATGAACGCCTACATCCAGAGGCTGCACGAGATTGTTGGCGATACAGAAGCTGCAAAGATACTCAGCACAGCTCTCGTTCTTGTTAGTGCCGGCACAAATGACTTCATCTTCAATTTCTATGATTTCCCCACTAGGAGAATTCAATTCACTATTACTCAATACCAAAACTTCCTCCAAACCAAACTGCAGAGCTTCATTAAGGTCTCTCTCTCTCTCACTCTGTCCTATTCTATCCCTCCATCCCTCTAATGGATGATTTGACAGGCGCTGTATGATGTTGGGTGCCGTAAGATGGTGGTGTCAGGCCTCCCCCCGATGGGCTGCCTGCCAATACAGATGACGGCAAAATCTCCTTTACGACGAAGCTGCTGCCAAAGGGAGAACGAAGATGCCCGGGCCTACAACGAAAAGCTTGAGGAGGTGGTGCAGCAAATGGGGATGGAGCTTGAAGGAAGCAGAATCCTCTACGTGGACGTGTACAATCCTACCATGGACATGATCAACAACCCTCTCAAATATGGTTAGCTTTCGACATCTAAGTTAGTTACTATATGCAGAAATGAAAATGCAAAAGGAGGTGTTGGTGGTGTTGCAGGGTTTACAGAGACTAAAAGAGGGTGCTGTGGCACTGGATTACTCGAAGCCGGACCTCTCTGCACTCCATTGGAAGGCGTCTGCACGGATCCCTCGCGCTATATCTTCTGGGACAGCATTCATCCTACTGAATCAACCTACAAGATTATCACTCAAAAATTAGCTCACTCTTTGCTTTCAAACATATCAAGCTTGGATAACAACATCTCTTGATTCTACTCACCATATCATACAATAAAATGCAAGATTTCCACAACTTTTTATCTCTGTTTCAACAACCCTTATTGCAATAGAAGAGGGACTCAAATTGAGGGGATATCAGAAAAAAGTATAATCATATTTATCTCATAAATATACATGCTAACCATTGGCATGGAGTTACAACTACAAAATGCAAGTCACTGAAAATAATGTACAGGCGTGACACAAGATCAAATGCCATCATACAAAACACAAACAATCTTCACCGAGCTACACTAATGTTGATATATATATATATAACGTGTGTGTGTGTGTGTGTGTGTGAATGCGATACAACAAACACTCTCACTTCACTTCTTCCCAGCAGCAGTTCCTTGGAACAAGGCGGTGATCCGCGCCTCAATATCCTCCAAGCTATACCTAATGTGCCTATCCGTGTGCTTCCCGACATCAGCCAACGCGTGCAGTCTCCCAATGAAGTTGCGGTAAGCTGGGGACAAGTGGCCAGACACGGAGATCTTCAGCTCCTCCTTCAGCTGCTCGTCAAAGATCACCCACGACGACTGAGCCCTGCATATCTCCTCAAAGCCCGCGTTGAACAGCTTCAGCTGCTCTCTCAAAGCCTTCGACGTTGTTCCACTGGAAGATGAGGAGTGGCTATGTTCAACCTTGAGGTAGCTCAGTAGCTTCCCCCAACTACTCCGTTGATACTTGACGTGATGCTGCCTCACTTTCGCCATGTTTTTCCTGATCCAGTCGTCGCCTAGCAGCGCTCCCAGCTCATTGTCCTTCACCTTCTGCACGATGTAACGCCCGTTGTTCATCATGAAAACAGAGCTCAATGCTGCATCTTTGTAAACCCTAGATTTTGCCTCCAAACTGCTCTCCAACAGATCCATGATCCAGGACAGCTGCAGTGAGAGAGACGAGGGGGAAACGAGATCTCTCTTTCCGTAATCGGAATCAGCGCTTTCCTCAAACACCTGCTCCAGTGTCAGCCGCGACCTGCACGCGGCGCGGAGGTAATTCATAACGTAGCGAGTGATCGGATGCAAACCGCCGCCGGGGACTGCTGACTTGGCCGGATCGCGGCGGATCAGATTCTCGAGCTCCAGAAATATGCCCCTGATCACCTCCCCCAATCTCTTCCAAACAGTCACTGCTTCGTTCCTCAACGGCAAACAGCAATCGTCGAGGAACATTAGCTCGAATTCCGGCATCAAATCCCTAATTGCCTCGTAAACATCGAGCACTTTGAATAACCGCTCCGGCGAGCGGCTGCTGATCGCCACCGCGTCGGCGAAATTGAGGAGCTGAATAATCGAGCCCCTGCATACCTCCGTGAAGGAAAGGTCGGCGTCGGATGGGAAGCCGGAGAAGACGCGGTCGCAGAGGCGGCGCTCGCTGGGGAGAAGGACGCGGAGAGTGACGTTGATCGCTTTGATCCATCTCTCGATCTCGTCTTCCAGTTGAGTCCACTGCATTCGCTGCACCTCGTCGATGCTCAGCTTCGGCATCCCCAGCCTCGACAGGCTCTGCTCGAGAAATTCCCTCCGGCTAGCGGCGTACGCGCCGCAACACTCCTTCTCGTACCCCGCCGCCGCCATCCGCTTTGCGATCTCGTGCAGGTCGCCGACCGTCCCCGGCGGTAGCGCATCGATCAGGAAGTCGTAATCCCCAACCTGCTCCGCCACAGGGATCGATTCGTCCTCCTCGACGGAGCCGTCGTCATCGTCGGAGTAATCGGGGTGGCTGCGAGTCGAGTCGATCGACGCGCCGCCGCTCTCGAGTAAAGCTCTGAACTCCTCCTCCAATCTGAGCATCGTCTGCTGCAGCAAATCCTCGGCGCGATCGACGCAGGCGGCGACGCGCTTGTGGCCGGTCAGGGGAGCCCAATCGCGAACGGCGGCAATCAATTGGTCAACGGCGTGAAGAAAGGAGGACACATCAATCGAACTGGACCAAATCGGCGCATCCAAGGAGATGTAGCGGGAGAGGCGTCGGTCGAGGGATTTGAGAGTCTGCTCGACGCCGTCGTCGGAGAGCTTCTCGCGCAGTCTGCCATCGAAGTTGCTGAAAATTTTGAGGATATCGTCGGTCATGGAGTCCGTGTGGCCTAGGGTTTTGGCGATGTGGCGCGCTACCGCTATGAGCTTCTCCTCTCCGTTATCCGCCATGGTAGATGAGGTTCAGGAAATGGATTATTCGAGATTTGGGGATGTGGAAGTGAACTAAATCGAAGATTAGGGCATGGAAATGTGATGGCGCCGTCGAGGAAGGTGGGAGAGGAAGAAATGGGCCCAGAGATAAGTCATCGGAAAAACGCGGTTTCTTCGAGTGTGAATGAGAGAGCCAGGAATGGTAAAACCATAAAATATTACTTAATCCATCAAAAGGAAAAGTGGAAGCACGAAAATGACTGGAGAAGAAGACTGAAGAAGAAATATCAGATTTCGGTGGTTGGAAGTTGGAAAATTTGTGCTTTTTTCAGTTTAAATCCCATGTTTGGTAAAATTATCAAAATTTAAAAATGAGAACTCATGTTTGGTAAAGATTTTTAGGTGATTTGATAGAATGGGAAATGGGAAGTTGGTTTGGTAAATTGCCAAAAGATAAGATATCATTATTGTGATTTTGTTTATACAGCTTTGAATAATGCTTTTTGTATCACTGATGGCGCCGTTTTTGGGAATTGTTCGTCTTTTTCGTTTTTAAATTATTTCTTTGTCTTCATCAAATCAAGTTGTTCCTTCTCAAAATCAACTTTTTATTTAGACTAAATCAATGATAAAATTGAATATACTAGTATGTAGTAGAAAAATAAAAGGTGATTAAATATCGCAAAGAATATCCACGGAAATATGTTTCTTTTTCTTTCGGTGATATAGATGATGCTTGATATTTTAATATTATCATATCTGAGCCATTTTATCCCAATATAAATAATATACAAAATAAATTTGTTGGACCCAACCAGTATGAATTGGACCCTACAAGCACTCTTTGGTTGAACAAAATATGTATTTCATTGACTCCAAATTCTCCAGTAGCACACGCCCTTAATTTCGCCACCGCTACTGGTTCTAACTTTTAAATTTTCTTTTAAAGAAAATAACTATCTCATTAAATCTGATCACAAGACTATAAATTTCCACTATTATTATCCCACTTTTTAAATGTCTTAGTTTGTGCATTATTATTAAATCTTAAGTTAATCTTCTTCATTCTTTTCTTCAGTTTCATCCTTTACACTTCAATGTAATTTACAATTATCACTTACGAGATTGACTGTATTCAGTCAGGATTATAATTAAAAATTAGTGTTATTAGGATCGGTTATTACTGAACTAGAGACGTATAAATTTAGGGGTGTACACGAGCCGAGCCGAGTCGAATACCAGCAAGCTCGAGCTCGGCTCGAAGCTCGATTCGAGCTTAAAATTGAGCTCGAGCTCTGTTCGAAAATTTTATATTGAGCTCGAGTTTGGTTCGAGCTCGATTCGGTAAGTATTCGTTTACGGTATATTCGAGCTCGAGC
>JAYJMF010000085.1:2827598-2840890 GCA_036873715.1 Salvia sclarea
GCACAAGCCCAGAGTGTTTGACTGTGTTGATCAGCAGTCCGTGGACGTAGGAGGGTTTCTCCGAACCACGTAAAAATTGTGTGTCGTTTACTGCTTTACTCTGCTTTCTCTCTATCTGCAAACTGAACTTTAAAGATCATAACTTAATCGTGCTTGTGGTGTGTTAATTAAGGCTACTTAAATCGTTTTTCCGCTGCGGAGTTATTAGTCTAACTAACAAATCTTTGGATAGTTAGTAAGATTCATAACTCGTTTTTTGTTTTAAAATACGAGACTGAACTTTTCTGAACTTCAGTTTAGCAACCTGTTTTCCATACTGAAGTTATTCTGACTGAATAATTCACAGCCACAGTCATCCCCTGTTTTAAAACTGAACTCTGTGTATATTTGCAAAAATAGTCTGCTAGTGTATTCCCCCCCCCCCCCATACACCAGTTTAGTAGCCCTCCGGGACCCAACAGTTGGGATTCGTGGAGCAAAATTATTGTTAATTCATAGATTCTCTTCTTTTCCGTAAGTTGTCGTCTTCACGTGAATTGGTATTCAAGATAGCTAAACTCGTGAAATCTCATCCTTTATGTGAATTCAGGTTGATGGAACTCATGTAGCAAGATTATTGTCAATTCATAAATTTTCTTCTTTTCCATGAATTGTCGTCTTTACGTGAATTGATATTTAAGGTAGCTAAACTCGTGAAATCTCACCTTCTATATGAATTGTCGTCTTTATGTGAATTGATATTTAAGATAGCTAAACTCGTGAAATCTCACCTTCTATATGAATCGACAACTCACTTGGTATCCTTTTTGTAATATATCCACCAATTTCCTCAATGTAAGAATTATTACTCTTGATAATGCTTAATGTACTCTCACCTATTTATGAATAAAATTTTCGTAAAAGATGTAATTTTAATTCACGCCACTCACAAAAGAAAGTGGATATGCATACTAGCATTTTAATATAATAGTAAAATATTCTCATAGGAAAAAGCAAGAAGTTTGAGATATTTATTATTAACAAGAGATAAGTATCCATGAAAATAGCTAAACTAAAAATTAAAAACAAAATAAGAAAAAAGAAATATGAAAAACAATCTTAGCAAATCACAAGTGAATCTAACAAAAATTAAATATAATTAATTAAACATTCAAGATGGTTTATTTTATCTTTGTTTATTTAATGGGTTAAATTTTATTTTTCATAAAGTAAAATGGTTTATTTTTATCTTTTTTATGTGATGGGTTAAATTTTATCTTCTTTATAGCAAAATGGTTAAAATTACCCATTTCCTCAACAACGACCCACTAAAGGAAACTACAAAGTGTCGATTCCGCTGGCGACGGACATACAAAATTATAACGTGATCAGATAATCTAAGTGGATGTTTGTTCAAGCAACAAACGAATCTTGAAATTGCACACGTCTCACTAGTTTTCCTTGATGAAAAAACAAATGATTATCTCTCATAATACAATCTAAGTCAGTAAATATCTCTCACCCTTACGAAGGGTGTTACCATCCCCAAACTCACAGAAAACCCCCCAAACCCCCCCAATAAAACAAAACAAAAAAACTTAACAGAGAGGCCTACTCTGAATCGAAGCATGTGAGTACATACCGTTAAATTCAAGAAACAACCTCAAGGTGGGATGAAAAAAGATGATCAAAATTGTCAAACATGATACAAACTATATCACAACAGCTGCACAATAAATCATCATCTTAGTTGAGGAAAATAAACACCTCTTCAGCTAAGCAAAACACAAAGAAGTCTAAATTAAAAAGGCGCTTACACGAGAGGTCCCCAAGCACGTGTCTGCAATGCTTCTTCGCCGGATAGTTTGAATGCCATTTACTCATACTCATGTTGGACTGGAACTTAGACATCAAAAGCTGTGCTTGTTGTTAAGTGAAGTCAATCATTGAGAGTTCGGGACGTACTCTATTCCCTTGGTTACTTGCTTGTTGATGACCCGCATCCGGGGCAATTGCAGTAGTTTCAGATGCTGGTGGGGCACTTCCCTCGATACCATTAGACTCTGCAACACTCTGTACTGATGCTGGCTGCTCCTGGTTTTCTACATTATTATGATTTAATGGGGGACCATGGCCGCTGGATTCAGTGACCGGTGGGGCAGAAGAATCTGGCTCCAATTGTGGTGGAGCAATTGACTCTGAAGTCGTACTAGCAGATTCAGGCGTAGGTGGAGCAGCAGGAGCCCCTGCAGAGTTCTGTGAAGAACCTGATTCAGTTGATGGCAGACCATTGGACTCTGAAGAAGTAGATACGGGTGTGGCTGCAGCCGCTTCTAATAGCAAAGGTTTGCTAGGTTGCTGCTGCGAACTTGGTAGGGCAAGACCAGGCTTTTTCTGACCAGACTGACCAGGATTAGGACCATATAAAGTTGCCATTCCAGGAGGCAGAATTTCAATCGGTGGTTTCTTGGCTGCATCCTGCAGGGATGTGATCTTTGATTCCTCGAGAGAAGATAAAAATGCAGCTGCAGCATCCATTTTGGTAGAAGGAGTGTGCTCTAGCTCTTTTTGCAGTGTTTTATTCCAGGCCTGAACCAAGCTTCTTAATGTCGGCCGACCATGAGCCTACAGAAAAAAAGTTTGATGTGGTTAGGTTTATAGATTTAGTTTGCAGTGGTAACTTTCATAAGGCTACACATATCATACATGAGCATGGAGAACAGCCTCAGCGAGCATTCCTGTCTCCTGCCATGCCTTCTCCATGAGTATGTTGTCTCCCAAAAGGGCAGCTGCAAAAGCAGATTCTCTTCCTGAACCAACCGAGATCAAATTGTTCACCAAATTCTGCAAAAATTGCAAACACAGCGATTCATCAACAGAGAAGAGGGCATGACATCAAATAAGTTAATGGCGTGTGCTTCCACTATGAAGAAGTAGAATCATCGTAAGAGAACAAGTATTATATTACAAAAATAGCTACCACCTGTTCAGGCTCTAGCATATAGTAAGGTCATAATCAGAGCATAAATTGAAATGATTTTATTTAGCCTTCATATCCTAAAGAATGTTCGTAGAATGCTCGTACGACTTAGAATAATTGCAAGCAGCACATATAGATTCTAGGTTCATGCATTGAAACAGGTAGCGTTTTGAGTGATAAAGCCACTGTTTCCATGTTATGCCTAGACTCAACTGAAAAAACCCTGTACGAAGAGGTTGAAAGGAATAGTGTAGTTGCATCATCTATAAAGGGCAAATCCTTAGGTAGCATTTACTTTGCATGATATGATGGATTGATAAAAAAAATCTACGCTAATCTATTGTTTACTTTAATGGATAAATGATGGATTGCTTAACTTTGAACTAATTTGACAATCTTATCCTTCAAATACTCAATCCTATGATTTGTCAATCTAGCTTATCTCTCAAAGTGAACGGCAACGCTACCTTAAATTACTGCAACTGATTTTGTTATGTCAACATGATATACTTCTTTCAGAACCCATTAATAAAGTGCAAATAGCTATAAACAAAAAATGTGTGGTGCCAAAGTGGACAAAACCCCAAAGGTTCGGTGGGTGGTTGTAATTATCCCTCACAATATTATAAAGAATTATTGAGAAATAGATGCATACACTGAGACGTGTCAACTCTCCATGATTTGCAAGACGTAGTGAGAGCCCTCTTATCTCATGGCCTTGCAAAGCCCCTTTCACAGAACCCGCAGCAGCTAATCTCTTAAGAGCTTCACGAGCTATGTCAGCTTGCCCAGTGGCATCTGCAGCATCAATAAGTTCCTGGAACTCCTTGGCAAACTTAACTACTCCTTGAACAGCATCCACAACATTTTCCTTCTTGGAGGACAAATTTATTATGTCATTCAAGTTCAAACCTAAAGCTTCTTGCCCAATATCTCTACTGTTGCTCATTATCAGAAGGCATTGCAGGGCTCTCTTCAAATCATTACTCTGCATTGCTAGATCAAATTCCAGCCTCTTGGATATGCCAGGCAAATGAAGTGCTTCAGTCGCATAACCCATTCCGAGCATAAATTGAGCTAAATCATCATGATCTTCTCTACCAAGCCTACTCGCCCATTTCACAGCACTAACAGCATCACCATATGCTGCAAGACATCTACAACGGATACCAGGATGATTGAGTGATATTGCATGAGCAGACATGTACCTGTCAATTAGCCACAGAACACCATCTCTTACTCCTACAACAAGAAGAGGCCCAACTGGTCGTTTTTGTTCGGCTGGGAATCTAGTAGCAGCAACTGCAACACCGCCACCACCCACAGCAACTTCATTAACTCTCCTTTCTTCCATCTCTTTAGGCATGGATGAATCAACTCCTTCAGCTTTAGATTGTTTAGGCAATGTTAAGAAAGGAGGTATTGAGGGAGCATGCTGAAATGAAGCTAGACGCACAACCTGTAACATAGGGGGTCTTAATGCTATTCTCTCTTGTGGGGCAGCCTGTTGACTATCAACAGATATTAATGCCAAATCTCCATGCTCAGCAACTGCTCTTGACTGAGCCTCTTTAAGCCGTATCTCTGCTTTCTTTTGTTTAGTTTCTATATCAATAGGTGCAATACCAGCATCCACAAAAACACACTCAATGGTGGTTGGTGTAGCAACAAATAGTTGCCTCCGGTGCCATACACCGCCAGTAGCATAAGGAATTGCTACATCTCCGAGGTATCGAAACTGAGGACGCAACGAAGATATGACAATATAATGTTGATAGGCAAAAGCACAATATTCAACGGTTTGATCCCATGCAGTCCATTCTGGTTGAGGAAGAAGACCTCCCACCGGTTCAAACGTTTCCCAGCTGTAAAGTTGAAAATTAGGAGGTGCAGCTTCAGTAGTAGTTTTTTGTGAAGAATATCCATCATCCAAGGTGCTGAAAGAAGAGTTGGAACTACTTCCAAATCCTGACAAGGGCATGGACTGAATCGTAGAAATAGCTGTGGCAGCAACAGGGCTTATTCGGCGAGATGTCCTATATGCAACACCAAGCAGTGCTCCCCCATGCAACATGGTGACTGGTTCACTCCGGCTACCAACTGATCTCATCAAAATGTTTGATGTTCCATCATCCAGCAATATCCGGACTTGGACACTGGCAGATGAAGCTGCAGAAGCTGCAGCTGCAGCAGCTTGTGCAGCAGCAGCTGCAGCTTCCTTTGCTTTCCGTGATGAACTGCCTTTAGGGATTATAGGCATTCTGGGAGGCAGAGCAGACTCCAGCAGGGCAAATCTATCTCTACACGTGTCCCAAGCCAAGAGCCTTGCACTACCTGAATCGACAATCGACCAGTCACTGATCTTGTAAATTGAGAAATAGGGAATATCTGGCCACACAACAGCAAGAAACCTGCAAAAACAAACATGGAAAATAAAACATATTAACATCACATTTTCAGACTGGAGTATGCGTACATCACAGATAAGGGCAAGAGATACAGTCATATCATTCATAAGTATATGTAACAATTTTTATTGGAAGAGTTCTGAACAAAACTGCCATTCTGATATCTACAGAGAGATAATTGCCTGAGAAACAATCACTGCTAAGACATGAAAATAAAGAGACTACTTACTTTCCGGAACTGCTCACAGAAAGCACCGAGTATGAATCGTGTGGAACAGGAGTGCTAACATGCTTTTTAACTTGCTTCACATGAAGCTGTTCTGGGGTGTCTCCTCTGATTCTTCCCACATCATTCAAGGATCCATTGCTTCCAAGAGCTGGATTTGCAGTGTTTGACAATTGAAATTGTAGCAATTTCAATTCCCGTTCAACTACATAGACAGCAGCATGTTCTCGATCACCTGTTGGCGTTGGCAATGGAGCTACAGGTGGGAGTGATTTGGCATCAAATTCACATACAAGGACACCCATGTTCGTCCCAGTTGCAACAAGATGGGGTTGTAAAGGATGTGCAACCATGGAATAAACCTATTTTAGTAATATGCACTGTAAGCTCAATACAAGTCCATGTCCTAGATGTCAACTAACTTATGACAGAAACCAAATGTTAAGTTATCAAAGTTATACCCTTAGTTTCTTGTGAGATGCAAGCAGCTGGGGTGGAACTAATGATGAAAGCTCACAGAGTGGCCTTGTCAAAGCTGAATAAGTGGGATGCTCAATGGCCCTGTTAAGATATGACAGGTAATCAAGTTCCCCTTGAGATAGCAATAAGAAGATAGCTTGAAGCCATAAAAAACTGTCACTGATTGTAATAATTCCATTCCTTAGTTTAAAGATAGATCACATGAGCTAAATGACAATACAGAAAAAGTGTATTGTAGCATACCATATATGGGAATCTTTAACACACGTCAAGATGTCCAGATTTGGAGCTCGAGGATGGGACCAGGATGCCACGCTATGGCAAGCCAATTTTGAAACAGGCTTTATCCGACGCAGTTCCTAGTATTAGGGGAAGCGGCATAAAAAATGAGGGGGGAAACTCGAACGTTCATTATGTACTGAAAGATGCAGAAACTAATCAAGGAGAACCTTAAATGATATAGTGTCCCAGATAGCCAGAGTCTTGTCTGCACCAATAGTAATGAGTTGGGGTGCAGCACCAAGCACATGAGAAAGCTCAATTGCAACAACCCCGCCGTCATGTGCCTATAGATGTCACAGGAAAATCAAAGGGTTAAGTAACTATAGTTATTTACAAAGATACCAATCGTCATAAAACAGTGTTTACATACCAAAAAAGGAAAACATAAGTACTGACTAAAGATGAAGACAATTACCTTTAGGCTTAACTTGGGAACAAGCTCCCGTGAATCTTGACCATAATCCGCATTCCAAAGCACAAGCAAGCCATCACTGCCACCAGAAACCAAAAGGGCCTGATAAAGCACATGAAACAAAGAGAGGGAATAAGTCAGCAAGATAACACAAATGAAAGAAATTATATGCATAACTCTAATAGAAAAGGGAGCAACTTAAATACGGAAATTTGACCATATTTGGTTTCATGAATGTACCGCTAGTATTGCTAGACAGTACATCTTTTATGTTGTAAACTTGTAAATGATTATAAGGCAAACTAGATTTATTGTTGCCACAGGGAAAAACAATAGCTAAAACCCTTCTTTATGTTTCAATGCATGAATACTGGACCACAGCGCTACTCAATGTTCGTATTAGGTCACAAGCTTGTGTGCAAGGAGGACGCTCTTGGGCTTAAATCAGTTGTATATTGTAAGCTTTCAAAAGTATTTCCTGATAGCCAATGAACGATCTTAAACAAATGATAGGTGAAAGAAATCATAAATTTTCATGAAGTACAAGGTTATTCATTAGTGTCTCAAGTTTTATGAAGAGACATAACAAAGATTTTCTCTCTTTCAAAAATTTAAAAAGTGAAACTAAAAATAGACTTCGAGTATATTTTGAGCTCAGGTTACAATGAGCAAATCCACAACTACGTAAAACCACAGGTTATCAAATACAACTATAAGTATGATACCACAGGTTATCAAATACAACTATATATATGCTGCAGAAAATTTATAATAGACTGGTATGAAAAACAATTCAGTCATCACTTTGGAAATGCACACATGTTTACTTTGAAACCTATTTTCAACTGCAACAAACCAACAATCTTGAAGAGAAGAACTACGTTACAGATTTCATTCATTACTTTGAAAATGGCATATGGCTAAACTCCATTTTCAACTCTCAAGAGAAATGCTTAATGTTCTGTCTAATTCAATTGCCAAACATTTAGTGAAGTCAAATAAATGGCCCTGGAATTACTTTTCTCAGTCCATCAAGTAGACTAGAACCAAAGCTTTTATGACAATTTAGACTCAAGAACTGTAACATGGTATTGGAGGATAAAAGAGACACGGAAGGGATTCTTTCTTAAAATGGTCTCAAACGGCATCACCAAGCTCCACATCAAAGCTCCAGTCATGATTGGTTTCTTGATCATTATACTGTTACTCTCCGATGTGAAATTGGAACTTTCTCGTTGTCTCACAACATACCAACTGTTCCACCCGTGTACAGACAAAAGATTCACAAAACCGAAAAGCAGTTCAACTTCACATATTAAAGTGAACCACTGAAGGATACAAGATTGTGACGTGATCAAATGCGAGGCCAAGTACATGTCCCATAAGTCAACATAATAATGAACCCACATTATAACAAGAGAACTACCTCGCCGGAAGAGGCCATGAAAGTCATTAAACAAGAAATTGATCCTTTATGACCTCCTGTGTATCTTCTAGCAAGCTGCAGCAAATAAGCATCTCATGCAATGTCAGTCCTGAATCATCTTGTTTGGTTGAGTTTGCAGGTGTTATTTCATGACTCCAAATCACAGATGAAAACCCCAAAAAGAAATAGAGAAACCTTCCAAGTTAGCATAGAAAGAACTCTGATCACACCATCTGATCCACCAAACGCAACAAGGGGCCCATCACTGGCAGTCGATCTACACAAGAATTCCATGCTGCATAAAAATAATTCTAGATGGTCACGACAGTTGTTCCTCCATTACCAGGCGCAATGCTAGATAACTTTCCAGAAACAAGTCGAAAGAACAAATAAATGAAAGTATGAGAGAAAACGCATTACATTCAAATCCAGTGTCCAGGTCAAAAAACGATACTTTCTAAATTCTAGGAGACAGTTCCCTACTTAGTCTGGTTCTTTCCTAGAGGCAGTACACATTAATTTACATAGAGCAGGAAGAACACATATTTTGACACTAGGTTCTATCATTGCATCCAATCTGACCACATGAATTTTAAGGTGAACCACATAAAAAATATGCATCCAAAATGACATGTTCTATTTGTAAAAGAGTAGTTTCTACCAGCAATAGCAGTAGACCTAGACTACTAAGTCATTAGTCAGTACAATATGCACGTACTGGGTAAAGACAAATAGAAAAAGGATCACTATATTAAGTAATTTTAAGAATAAAGGGAGGGCTCGGTCTAGAGTTAAACTAGCCAGATCAACTATTTAATCGGCGAGATATCGCAGAATATGGATTAGATATTGGAATAGCTTTTGTTAGAGTTCTATTTCAAGCTCCCCATATCTTAAAAAAACGAATAGGATGAAAATATTAATGAATGTTCTCTGATAGCTGAACCTTGAACTCATTAAGCAGCCATGCTAAAAGCCTAAGATTAAA
Source organism: Salvia sclarea (assembly GCA_036873715.1). Lineage (NCBI taxonomy): Eukaryota > Viridiplantae > Streptophyta > Magnoliopsida > Lamiales > Lamiaceae > Salvia > Salvia sclarea. The sequence continues at coordinate 2,836,780 of JAYJMF010000085.1, forward strand.
GTTTTCAACAGAACTGCTTATAAAGTGAATGAAATCGTCCAAATTTAGCAGTGCAGGGAGTTTCATTATTAAACTCATTTTGAAATATCACCACTTACACTTAGAAAGTACCATTTTCACATTCATACATCCATCAACTTTAACTCTGAAAATAATTGTCTATCTTTGTACCTCATCTGGATACAAGAAAGCAGGATTGAAACGACTAGGCATTGAATTACCAACAGCACACATTCTTTCATGCTTCCCCAAACAAACACCAAACATATTATCATAGATCATATAGAAACTCACCATGATCATTATTAACACGTTCCTAACTCTCTGAAAATAAAGTCCCCAAACATAATTATAATTCAACAAAATTTATGAATGAAACTAAGTTCGAGCACTCTGGCACCAATGATTTCTCATTAATGGGATCTTATCCAAGCTCAGAGCGAACTTTTAGTATGCTTAAAGAAATTTTCGAGTATACAAAGCATTCAATTCTCTAGAAGGTAGATATTTAAACTTGCCATAGGAGAGATCGGTTGTCCAAGTCCTGCTTTGGTACATCTCGACCACGCATCGTCACCAGATCTAGAAAAATAGCTTTGTTCTCACAACATATGACAAGAAAATGGCGCCCTTTTGTTGAGGGGGCAAGCGAACTCAAAGTTGAGGTGACATTGTTGACAGCCGTTGGGGCTTCAGCAGCAGCAGAACGATTCCGCCAAAGTTGCCAATAGCGTACATCATCATCATAAAAGCTAACCTGTTTAACACTTAAAACCCCATGATACAATTTCAGGTTCAGATAAAACACATAATACAATATTAAGTAAAATTAAGGGAAAACATGGAAAAGGGAACTGAAGTACTGATATGGAAATATACCTTCCACCTCGTATGGCTTCTGTGGGTTTTCCTCTAGGCTCTACATGCATTGAGAGAATGAGAAATCAAATTTTTTTATTAGTATCATAAACAGACAGTATCTTGAAACAGAAAAGCTCCATGAGAATCCCTATACGGAAGCCAATAGGACACTAATGCAGACTCCGGAAGAGTAATGACTTGAGATAGAATGAATCTTTGCATCTTGAACTTTTCATACCTAATTAACATAGAATTTTTTATGAATGATTTTGACTTATTTTCTCTCCAAGAAAGCTAATAAAACTGGATGAGTGATGATCTAAGATATCATGGGCATCATATTACAAAGACTTTACATACAACAAATTTTGAGTTACTTTTCCTGTCCTAGAATGATGTCAAGGCAAAGACATTAGGGATAAGAGGATAAATGAGATATATGCCCAAAGCTTAAGGAAATTGAGAAACTCAGAATCCACCTCAGACTGTTCTCTACAAAGAAAAAAGATTTAGAAAAGCCCTCAGCTAGGCCCGAAGCAAACTAAAGTTGGCAGTCCTTCAAACAAGGGGATCAGAATCATGGTTAAACCATTTCTACCGTAAACAACTAATCAACTGAACCACATTTGACATCAAGCGCCATTAACATTCACACTCTCTGACCCTGACCAAAATAATTAGTAAACAACAATGGAGGAAAAAAGGAATCCATCCCAATCACAATTATCAGATATTTATCCAACTCTATCGAGTTCTGCTGAAGGTCTCAAGATCAATGAAATTAAGATCACGCCAACTGACCTGTTTCACCCTCCGCGAGCTTCTCCAATTTAGCACCAACTAAACGTCTCTCATCCACACCTCCAGCTTTCAACTCGTAAATAACCTGCAAAAATCGAAAAAACACCATCAAACATCACAAATTCGGGCCCTATACTCAAAACAAGACAGAAACGAACGAAAAAGAAAAATTATTAAAACTATAATACATAAACACAGAGACTAACCTGGCGGTGTTCCCAATTCCAAACGGAGACGTGATCTGACGCATCGGCAGTTACAAGCCACGGATGCGTCGGGTGCAATTGAATCTTCACAATCTTATCATTCGTCGGCCGGAAGGCCCGCAACCGCAGCATTGCTTCCAAATTCCTCTCTCAGTTCTACTAAGATACGGATCTGAATCCGAAAGAAGGAAATTCGAAGATTATTTGCTAATCGCCGGAGAAGAAGCGGCCTGCGCTTCAGATCGACTCGATTTTGCTGTGAAGATGAGCTTGGGGGTATTGTCTTAGTAAAAATGGTACAACCGGTTAATGCAGTCGAATTTAATTTCACGATTTAAGGTAAGAGTGCTTAACCAAACACAAATATTTACGTTAGACCGACTTAAACCGGACCAATTAAAATATAGATAATGAGATTGGCAACAATTTTGTCTTTGAATTCGCTTCGAGTTTGCCTTTGGCTTCCCCTTGTTCGACCCATGACTTAGAATAGGAACGTCAAACAATTGGCCTAATGCAAATATTAGTGTAACTGAAACTAGCACAAACTCCTATGACATGCACCGATTAGAATAGAGGACAAATAGCCTATAAATTCTGAACTTTACCTGAATTCTCATTTTACATACCAACTTAAAAATATTTGTGTAAATTGTCTAACTTACAATTTATTCTGATTTTGCAATCAACATTGACTTCCGGCGATGTCAATGCTGACATGTCTCTCCAAAATTCCTACATGTTCAATGTCGATCGACAACTGATATGACGTCACATTTAAGTAATAAATGACGTCGTTTATCCTTTAAAATCATCATGCTTCTATTTAATCATATTCAACCTTTCCGCTTCAACACGCGTTTTCTAACCTTTGGGTCTTCTTGGTGCCCTAGTTTTCGGCTCATATATGATTTTAAAGGATAAAACTGATGAAATCGAGATGAGCGGCTCCGACTGCTAGGACCTCGTAGAACTAATCAATCGAATTTACATGCAATTCTATCCTAATATCTACACAAGAACGCACAGATGCACAAAGGTAAAACGGAAACACGAACCCTAGCACTAAGGGTACGAATTCTACCTCTTAGTGCTAAATCTGGGATTATTGGATGTTGTATGCAGATGGCTAGAACTCCCATCTTCTTTAACAATTCGCAGAAGAGCTTTCCAACAGTATCTTAGGGGTCACGAGGGGACTTCTGGAACTCCATATACAGTCATTTTCCCACGACTGCGAATTGCTGAAAATCCTGCGGAAATTTCTATTCGACCTATAAATCTTCCAGCTTATTCCCTATACCTCGACTGTTAGATGGACATGTTGTCGAGCGTTATACCGGAGAGGGGAGGTATGAAAATGAATGTGTCTTAGGTTATAATTTTCATTCCCCACTCCCTATATATATAGGAGTTGTGGGCTACACTAGGGATTTCTAGGAGAATTAGGATTGGGCCTCCTAATGAACCTTAATCTCTTTAAGTTGAGCCAAATTTAATTAAGTCCATTAATATTAATTCACACCATTATAGAATTAATATTGAACTACCCGTCCAAAACCATATTATGAATATGGCTCATTTTAATTAATTAATATCTATTCCAAGAGTGATCCAGCTCATTCATTTATTATTATAATATGAAATAAATCCAACCGACCGGGTTTCAATATAATAAACCTTTTTCGAGCTCCTAAAGGGGATATCATCAACTCGGACTCAGCCGAGACACGATTCTTAAAATGTCATTCCAGTACTTCTGATTAAACTAATTACCACTGTCCAACATACCAACGTATAGGCTTACGAAAAACCCGCACTTTCTAATTTATCAAAGCAGCTCATAACAAGCCTTCTATACTTAATGTCATTCATACTGATTGAGAAACAACAATCTCCGAAACCTTGTTCTTCACTATCAGCAGAGAAGAACTTATCTTACTGTGAATACCTTTCAATGCAGTAAGTGCACCAACATTATTTTGTTAGCTAAGATAAGCATAACATCAAATGATATTGCAACCTTTCACAATGGATTGTCCAGATCCATTGGGGCTGTGAACTAACTTTATTCTACAAGGAACTGACTTTGAAATCTTCTGTGATCATGGATCCACCACAAAGTCTACAATGCAGAATAGTGGACTTGTTTGCACAATATAAATTAACCCAAGACATAAAGGCAAACCAGTGACAAATAATTTCATTCTCATAAAATGAAAAATAAGGTTTTCAATACTTAA
>JAYJMF010000085.1:2840990-2876494 GCA_036873715.1 Salvia sclarea
TAATAAAGTTATAATTTATTTAGATTTTAAAAATATTTGCATCATCATAAAATTTTGAATTTACATAATCAACACATGGGTGGGGTTATATGAAGAACCACCCTTAAGATTGAGAATTAGGAACCACTAATGGCCATAGATTATAATTAATCAATGGCCCCAATTAACTCATTGCATTCTTTACCCAAAAAACTAACGTTTGACCTTTTATTATATGTAGGGGTATGATTGATATTTTTCTTGTCCACTAAATATAGTAATAAGCATTCACATTGAATTGAAAAATGTTTATACATCTAATCAAACAATTAAAATCAATCGTACATCCTGGTGCAATATCTTATATGTTGAATGCAGTAACTCACAAGGTAAAATGCAGATGCAGAAATTCAAAAACTATTTATAGCAACATCGACAACCAAAAAAGGGGAACTATTGTAATGCACCAAATGATTCTACATACTGCATCGAATGTAGAGATTTTTTACATTTCAATTAACAATTATTGCACGCTCCAATCATTTCGTATTTATAATATTTTGTAGCTGCATTCACAACAAAATGCACTGCTTTCATGGAGCTCGTCACTGCTCCATGCACAATGCAGTATTTTATTGTACAAATGCAATAGTATATTAGTGTTATGCAGTAGTGTTATCGTAAAAATTACTGCATTTCATTTAGAATTAACTGCACACGGTGTACAAAATACTGCACCGAGAACCCATAACTGCTAAGCTTCAATTAACGTGAATATTAAATTCTTTCCATAATTATAAGAGATTAGAACCCACTAATGTAGCTCTACATCAGTTACAAAAATACATTACTATAATAACCATTCACATTAAAATGATGTAGTTAATCTCATCCATTGATTTTCATTAAGATGGACCGCCAAGATTAGTTCTTAATTCTCAACTAAAAATATGGTTCTCAATTGAACCATTATGTTTGTATACTAGTGCAGTTCTAAATCGAAAAAAGTGCAGTACCTATATGTTAGTGCAGTTTCTAACGAATAAGTGCAGTATATATGTGCACCAGTGCAGTTTCAAATCAATTAACTGGTATGCGCGACAATACTCCATCAATCCAAGCCATGAATTAATGAAATAACTATTTACTATAATTAAAAAACGTTACAAGCCCATGTTATCAGCTACATCAGTTACAAATGATTGTTGATTTACAAGCTTAACCCTGTACGCCTAAAATCTGGAATGCATCTCATCCCTTAATTTCAAAAAATCAATGATCATGATTGGTTCTTAGTTCTCACAAAGACACTTGGTTCTCAATAGAACCTCCCTCATCAACACATATATAATATTTGTAGGGTACTTAAACATAAAATTTTATATTATTTTACTATTTATTAAAAATAAGTATTATTTATAGTTATAATTACCATTAACATTTGATTTATTGAATTTAAAATGTCATATATTGCATCACATGGAATCACATTCTATGATACTTTTGCTAAGATCCCAATCGTTCGTGATTTAAATCAATATTACTCAAAATTTATATTCAACGTTTTTATATTCATATATTTTTTTTAATCTAATTTTAGTTATAATTATTTTTATTTTATTTTTTATAACTACTATCGTGCATATCGCACGAATAGGCAAATTCTAGTGATGAAATAAAATGGCTGGGTATTTGTAAATTGTAATATGCTCAAAATTAAATTTGAGGCAAATTGCTTTTATCGACAGGCTACTTAGTTAAAATATCCACCTATAAATAACTAACTACACCCATAAATAATTAACTACTACCATGTAAAATTTTATGGGTTTGGACTTTGGAGTGACACATTTCATTTTGTGCATTTTGCAAATGATTTACAAGTTCGTGTATTTCTGAATTTTAATTCGTTAGTAAACATTAAATTGTTGATTATTATTGGTTAATAAGATACAGCAAAAATTGATTTTTCGAACAATTTGCAATATATGCGACCTAAAACAAACTGAAAACCGAAATATATGAGTATATATTTATATAAAATTCATTTTTGACTTATAATTTAATTTCAAACCCTAGTTTTCAATTTGTGCCTCATTCTTCCCGGCCATTATTCCTTCTCGAGTTTTCCACTTCAGTTGCAGCCGTTTTCACCACTCACACTCACTTCATCATCCGATTTTCGCCGCCGCATCGCCGGAATCTATTCGCCGCCGCTGAGCAACTTGCTGCTGCTGCGAGATCGAGGCGAAAAAGTTACCGCATTTAATTTAATTTTTTCAACCGAAAATGGTAGGTTTCTCGATGCAGCCCTACGGCATACAGTCCATGCTCAAGGAGGGGCATCGCCATCTCTCCGGCCTCGACGAAGCCGTAATCAAGAACATCGACGCTTGCAAGCAGCTCTCCACCATTACTCGCACCTCCCTCGGTCCCAATGGTGCGTTATCTCTCTCAAATCTGAAATGTATTTATGGTTTTTGCAGTGTTCATCAATTTTTCCCCCTTTTTTTGGTTAAGGTATGAATAAGATGGTTATCAATCATTTGGATAAGCTGTTTATCACAAATGACGCTGCAACGATTGTAAATGAGCTCGAGGTTCAGCACCCTGCGGCGAAGCTTTTGGTTTTGGCTGGGAAGGCGCAGCAGGAAGAGATCGGGGATGGAGCTAATCTGACTGTTTCCTTTGCTGGGGAGCTTCTCCAGAATGCTGAAGAGCTTATTAGGATGGGATTACACCCTAGCGAGATCATTGTTGGATACACAAAAGCAATTAATAAGGTAGGGTTTCACATTGCTGATCACAGGGTTTTAATTTTAAGCTGATCACAGGGATTGCACCCTAGCGAGATCATTGTTGGATGCTAAACATAGTAGCTATTGTGTTTTCTTGCAGACGATCGAGGTACTCGAGGAACTGGTTGAAAGTGGCTCGGAGAAAATGAATGTGAGAGGCAAAGATGAAGTGATTACACGAATGAGATCCTCGGTTGCAAGCAAGCAATTCGGACAAGAGGAGAAGTTATGCGATCTCATTGCTGAGGTAGGTTTTGTAATTAAGTTTCCATATTTATCAAGCTTTCCTTGTATGCAATTATAAGTCTTATTCATGGTAACCTTACCTTTTTGTTGAAGGCATGTATACAAGTTTGCCCCAATAACCCTGCAAATTTCAATGTGGATAATGTACGAGTTGCTAAGCTGTTGGGCGGAGGTTTGAGTAATTCTTCAGTAGTGAGGGGTTTGGTGTTGAAGAGTGATGCTGTGGGAACTATAAAGAGAATGGAGAACGCCAAGGTACCCATTTATCTGACAGTCAAGTCTGATTTGTTTGTATTTCATTGCATAGCCCACACACGTTACAATGATCCGTCACTTGACAGGTTGCTGTTTTTGTTGGGGGTGTTGATACAACCGCAACTGAGACAAAAGGAACTGTTCTTATCCATAGTGCTGATCAGGTATTGTCCCCCTCAAGAGCTTATTATTTTCTGAGGGATTTGCTACAAGAGCGCCCTTATCTCTTTTGCCCTATAAATTGTTTTTGATACATGTTGATCATGTGGTATACCCTGAGTAGTATGTACTATCCATCGGAGTTTGGAACTGAGAACCAATCATCAGCTTGTTTTAACTTCTCTATATTTATTCATAGGGCTTAATTACATTCTCCTTCTCTAAGTTTTTGAATCAGTTATTACGAACTATCTATAGCTTATCTTATTGGTGCGTTCATGGAATCAAACTCCAAGTCTTGTCTTGTTGCATGCTCCTATAGTTGATTCATATTTATCACATGGCTATTTGCAGCTTGAGAATTATGCCAAGACTGAAGAAGCTAAGGTTGAGGAGCTTATCAAAGCAGTTGCAGATTCAGGTGCAAAGGTCATTGTTAGTGGAGCTGCTGTTGGGGAAATGGCATTGCATTTTTGCGAGCGCTATAAGTAAAGCCTTAATCCTTCTTTTCTTCCTGGTGCTTTGTCCATGTTAGATATTGCCATGGCCCATGAATGATCCTTGATATATAATGTAACATGCCTTTTGTGATTGATACATGGGAAGAATAAGAATGAAATGGCCATTCCCTCCATCTACCATGAGTTTAGCTTTCCATATCACCCAAAACTAGCATTATTATATGATTATTTTTGTATATTTGTTAGATACTTGCCATGTCTAACTGAACATCCGAAACATGTTTTTGTAGGCTCATGGTGCTAAAGATCAGCTCTAAATTTGAACTGCGACGATTTTGCCGTACCACTGGTGCAGTTGCTCTTGTAAGCATTGCTGATTCAAGAGAACATTATGCATGTATTTTTGGTTGTTCTGACATAATATCTGTGTTTCTATGTGGGCAGTTAAAGCTAAGTCAGCCGAATCCGGATGATCTTGGATATGTTGATTCTGTTTCAGTGGAGGAGATAGGCGGGGCAAGAGTATGTGAACTAGCTTTTGTCTCTCTTACTGTTGACCCTCAGTTCTGTTAACTCACTTCTCCATACTGTCTAATAGGTTACAATTGTGAAAAATGAGCAAGGAGGAAACTCTGTTGCCACTGTTGTGCTGCGAGGGAGCACTGATAGCATATTGGACGACCTTGAAAGAGCTATCGATGATGGCGTGAATTCATACAAGGTACTTCTCATCCCAAAGCTATGGGTTTTCACCAATTGGCTCTCTTTCATTTTATTTTGCCATGGCATCAGACAGTGGGAAATTATTAGTTTCTTGTATTCTCAAACTTCCATTTCATATTATCTTGATCAGAAGATCTCAATGTATTTTTTATGCTATTCTCCACCAGGCTATGTGCAGGGATAGTCGAACAGTACCTGGAGCTGCAGCTACTGAGATTGAATTAGCTAAAAGGCTGAAAGAATTCTCTTTGACAGAAACTGGGTATGTCCAGTCCACTTTCTGATTGCTAAAATGTTTATCTTCCTCTGCTCTGGGAAATGCAGCACATTTATACCCAGCTTATGGCATCTATATCTTGAAGCATTAGCATTCTCATACCATTCCCATTATCTACCTAGCACCTCCTTAAGATTGATTAACAATCAATGACACACGAGCTCTGCGGAGGTTAAGCCTAAATTACTACGACTCTAGCTTAATTTTTGCAATCGCATTCACCAAATCTGCCAGCCTTGGTGGTTCTCTCCTCATATATTTGCCTTGTGATATTTTGTGCTTAGTGTGGATTGTCAGTCAAATAATTAGGAATGCCCTCACCTTGTATGTTGGTCATTAGGTTAAATCTGGCTATACCAAATACTATATGCAGGTGCTTATTCCCGTCTTCCTAAGTTATGATAGTTGGTTTATAAACAATTTGCAAAACTATAGCTATAGTGTTTTTGCGTTAGGATGATTTGCTTAACATGAATGCGTTTGTTTCCGTCCAGGTTGGATCAGTATGCAATAGCAAAATTTGCCGAAAGCTTTGAAATGATACCTAAGACACTAGCTGAAAATGCTGGGCTGAACGCTATTGAAATTATATCATCTCTGTATGCTGAGCATGCATCTGGTAACACCAAAGTGGGCATTGATTTGGAGGAAGGTGCCTGCAAGGATGTGTCTACCTTGAATATATGGGATCTCTTCATCACCAAGTAAGCTACACCTGCTTTTTTTAAGACTAAAGTAATGTTATTATATAATCGGTGGAAGCATCTGTCTATTCCTCCATCTCAAACTTGTTACTTGAGGAAGAAATGTAATTGTTATAATGTTTGGTGCAGATTCTTTGCCCTAAAGTATGCTGCAGATGCTGCTTGTACGGTCCTGCGTGTGGACCAGGTAAATATACAACCTTTCTTTGCTCGTTCGTGCGTGTGTGTGGGTGTGTGTGTTTTCTTTGTTGGGTAATGTTTGAAGGATTGTTTTGTTCAGATCATTATGGCAAAACCAGCTGGTGGTCCGAGGCCGCCGGCGCAAGGAGCGATGGATGAAGATTAGATGTATGCGTGCATTTTGTAGTGTTGTTTTGTTTGTGTGGGAGAGATGTTTATGTGTTTGGCTGGGCTGGGGAAAATTTTGGAGTTGCCATGTATTATCTATCATGGGGAAACAAATGCTACAAAGACTTTTTCTTTTATAACTATTTTTTTGTAAAATTTCTATATCCGTAGAGAGATCAGAAATGAACACGGTTCTTCAAGAAAATTCAAACTGACTAGGATTCTAGGAATTATATTAATTAGTAACTAATTTCGCATGATTTTTTTTATATATTGATTATGCCATAATATTTAGCTATTACGCTCATCATTTTGGGAAAAGTTTATATAGGAGTAGTAGTTTATTTGGGTCTCACATTTTATTTCTTTATTTTTTCCGGTCTAATAGGTGTTTAACAGAATAGTAAAATATTGTGTATGTTGTGAATTTTTTTGAGACAGATTAATACTAATAGAAGATAAAATCATAAAGATATGCTGATATTAACGTAATTCAACTGAGGATCTTTTTTGTAAAAGAAAACTTAAATTTGATAAATGACTGAATGTTAAATTGCTAGTATTTGATACTGTATTATTTTCTTATTGCTAGGACGAATTTATGATTGGAAAATCATAAGTTTTGGAATCTACTTACACTTGTAAATTGGTATGACTGTTGAGATTAGATACCGAATGCATATATCTTAAGGCCTCGTTATCTTTGAAGGAAAATTGAGGAAAATTGTGGAAATGTCATATTTTTTCATCTTTTTCCCATGTTCTGTAGGTTGGATAAATTTTCTCGGTCAGGAGGGAAAATTTTTCTCAGGCAGCCCTTTTCCACCATTTTCACTCAAATCTTGGATAAAATTATCATGGCTGAGGTGTGTGATAAAATTATCAAGAGGGATAAGTTTATTTCCCATCAAAGAGAACATAAGATAAAAATGATGGGACCACCAAAATGTAATAAAATTTTCCCTTGTTTTCTTATCCTTCATTTTCTAGGGATAAATTTTCCTTCAGGCTCCGTTCTCTTTGATGGGAAAATTATCATGGGAAAATGAGGGGAAAGAGAACATTCACCCTTTAAATTTTTCCTTCTTTTCCATCTCCTTATCTAAAAAAATGAGTTTTATTTTTTCTTTCTCTTCCTTTTCACTCCAATGGAAGGATAATATTTTCACTGCTTGCAAGTGGAATAATATTATCCTTTCCATTTGAGTTAAAAGGAGGAGAAAGAAAGAGTAAAACTTCTTTTTTTAGATAAGAAGATGGAAAAGGAGGAAAAATTTAAAAGACAAATGTCTTTTTTTCCCTTATTTTCCCATGATAAATTTTCTATTAAATAAAACTGAGCCTAAAAGTAAAACATGCCCCCAAAAATGCGTGTATATTACTATCTCTTATCATTAATTATCGAAATGACTGCAGGATAAAAAATCTTAGTCATTCCTGCTTCAGAAAACTTGAGCTTGTAGTACAAATAACTCAGCCAACACCAAGCAGTGTTATTTATATAAAAAAATCATTTCGCACAATCTATTTTTTCTTTTAAGAAACAAACATATATACCGATAATTAGCATATTAAGTTCAACTAGTATTTGGTACTATGCGGTGTAAGAAAAATTTTAGTTTTTCTATATAGAATCAATACTAACTCAGTTATCATATAGAAAAATACTGTACAATTTTATCATAATAGTTCACTAAAATATCAGAATCAATTAATTAAACAAGATCAATTACAAATAATTTTGCAACTTGGATTCACAAAATTTGGCCCTCTTCTCTTTTTGTGAAGGAAAAAGTGCTGCTAACGATGACGTAATCACAAACTTGTTTATTCCCGATGAAAGATTTTCGGCAAAAGCATGTAAGAGAATTTTGTTTATGGAATTCAACAAATATATAATTCCAAGAAACGCATGCTTTGTTATAATTTAATTCCTCTTTTGATGTGCAATTTTGAAATTACGTATTTACTTTTACGATAATGTCGAAGCCATTCTAGGTTTGTGGGTTGCGTCCTAATTGAAAGTTTTGTTTTATACTCGAGCGAAGTTGTTGACCATAATATATCATCACTAAGGAATCATATGTCAAATTGATAATTCTTGATTTGGTTTATAGTATTCTTAATTTCTACTCTTTGAAAGTATTTAGGTGGCGATAAGTTTTCAAGATTATTGTCTTTGTAAAAAGACCATAAGATTTCATAAGTTCGACTTAAGAATTATTGTTCGATTTTAAGTTATAGCATTTGATCATAAATATATACATAGAGTTATATAATATCCAAGCCCTTTCTAGTTTATTTGTAGTGTATGAAGACCACTTAAATTGATAGGCTTAATCTAATTCCAAAAAAAAATAAAATAGTAATCGAATTCCATAAAATGCCTTAGACAGTTTGGACGTTGTTTTAAAACTTATTTGTATAAAAATACATCAAAAGTCCTAATTAAATTATACAAGACCTTTACCTCCAAACATGGCTCACGTACTATTTTTTATTTAATTTTTTTAAAAAAAACACCAAGCCCTCAACTCTTGTTCATATCGCCTCTTCCCTTCAAATGATAAATGGGATCGGATAAATATTTCTTTTTTTCTTCAAAGTAATGCCTTAATCTAATACTAGTATTTAATGTAAACTGAATTATTTAATGTATTAAGCAATACGTTTAATTTATGATACCAAATTATTTTTCTTAGATCGATCCGGAAGGAAATAGTGAACACATTGTTTTTCTCTCTTCTCCTTTTCCTTTTCTTTAATCGTCTTTGTCTTGTTTTTTTTTTGTAGTTTTTGGATAAATGCGGCGTTATAATGTTGTTTTCTCAAAAAGAGAAAACGAAAATAAAAAATATAAAAATAAAATGGAGTTTGCGCGGGGATAAAGTATATGAGTATATAGGTTAGAAAAGAACTTTCGAATAATTATTTCTTTCTTTATAAATATTCTTTCTATAATGTAAAAGGTTATCGAAGTAAGACAAAGGTTATGTACAGACTTCAGATTGTTTAAAGTTTAAACCCTCAAATGCTCTGGTTTTATCTGTTAAATAAGTACTATCAAATAAATCCGGAATTCAACTTTTATTATAAAGTAGTTGGTGGGTGGTGACCAAACTGAGTAATTTTTCCTCATGGCAAAAAGAAATGAACAAGACATAAAATAAAATAAAAGAAAATAAAATAAAAGTTACTACCTTGATCACCTACACACACAAGCATAAAATTAATAGAATATTTTTATTTTACTTTTTTTGGGGGTAGCAAATGATGAAGCGAATAATCTTAATTAGATATCACAAGTTATAATTTCAAACATTACTTTTCTACTATGATCTACCTCAAGTAGTTAACATTTAACAATAATTTCATCTTATGAAAATAAATATAGGAAAAGGATTGTATAAAAACTCTTCCAATTCTACGAATTAGAATTCAGATAATGAATTATATGTATGTAACATCAACGTGACTTGATTGGCATATAGGAAAGTTGAATTAGTCATCAATATGTTAAATTAGGCTTATCCTACAAACACATATAGGTCACAAGGTGCATAGATAATATGTCACACATCACTTGTGAGTACAAACCGACATATAATTCACGTTAGTAATATTTCTTCTTTTTCATATTTCATTTCATTTTTTGTCTCATACCTCATAATATGACAAAAACAATGAAATTTTTTAATCAAACAATAATTAAAATAAAATTTATTTTATTCTCATCTAACTTCAAAGAAATGAATTTGAATTAACAAACCATACTTGAATTTTTTTCTAATTTGTAAATTTAATGTTATGGATCCTAATTTAAGATATATGAAAGAAACTATTCCCTTCATTACATTTAACTTGGCTCATTTCTTTTGGGCACAATTATTAAAATAAAAATTACATTTTTATGTTTAAAGCAGCAGAATTTGTTTTCAAGATAAATTCATTCTTTTTCTATAAACGAATTAAATGAAATGGGACAACTGTAAATCAAAAGCGGACCAAGCCAAATGAGACGAAGAGAGTAATAATAAAAATTACTAGTATAGACCTTTAAAACTTAAAAGTATTCACAAATTAATAGCGTACTAACACACACACACACACATAAAAATTAATAGAGTGTGTGTATGTGTTGATCTAGTGGTAGGACGTTAATGCCTGCGACCAAAGATCCCGGATTCGAATTTTCCGTGACGCAGTCATTAAATTTTTGTATTAATTTATTAAAAAAATGAATCACCAAGCCACCGCATAATTGACAATAGTCAATAGCCATGAGTGAAGATTGCTATTAATGTGGTAGTTTCAATGAAAAGGATTGGTAATATTGTTTGGAAAAGAAAGGGATCACATTACTTTGAAATTGAAGATTGGCACCAAATTAAATTTGCATCTTTTCACAAATTCCACACATACAAAATTAGACGTCATTGTCATGCATCACAAGCAACCTACCACCATACTCAAAAAATTAACGTGTTGAAGCAACAATCCTTTAATTATCTATTTTTATTATTATTGTAATAAAGTAAGCACCACGTTGCTTTCCGATTACCCTATTCCCTATTCTTTTCTTTGCTCTTCACTCATTACTCACCACTCATTTACAGTAGTAAAATTGACCTAACAAAATAAGTTGCCTTGTAACCATCCAATTTAATTCATCGCATACGTCAAACTTATATATTTTTCACAATAAATACAAAGAGTAATGAGATATGATCAAATTTAATGAGGATATTCTATGTCAATATGCGTTTATTTTGTATACAAACTAATGTGTGCTTTCTGTCACAAATGTTTGGCTTCATATTTATTTTTCCAACCTAATATACGTATAGCTAGAAACTAATAATGTGAAATTGTATTATTGTGAGATTGTTCTCTAAGTCCGGATGTATAATTATATGATTATTATAATGATATTTATAATTATAAATATATCATTGAATATAAATTTGAATTCAAAATTTGACTCGTCTCACGAGACGATCTCACGTAAAACTCGCCCAAATAAAGTTAAAACAAAATACTCTTAAAACAAGAACGTGAGTACGGCTGCATTCAATGTATAAATCATCTGCACATAATGTATAAAGTTTTTGCACTGAGATTCTTTTGTGGTGCATGCACATATCTATTTTATTATACTTCTTTGTTGACTTAATTAGTTCAAGAAAGTTTGCATGTTTAAAATGATTTTTTTAATGGGAATTCATGGAGTGAGGTACTATATGAATTAAATCGAAACCTCACCTCTTGTAGCTAAAAATAAAAAAATGAAGTTTTTGTCTTCTTATAATCGCAAAGTTTGGCACAATAAGCAATTCTATAATGCAAAAAAAGTAAATAAGAGTCCCAAAAATTCATGCCCAACACAAAAAACACAAAAAATGTGCCTAAGATAAATTGCGACCGACAAAAATGCTTAAAGCGACATATTTAAAAAAATCCAATCAAAATAAATACTCCTACAAATCAATTTTAGAAGATAGTCATCAGTAGTTTCCAAATGACTTTAAAAGTTGCAATTTTAGTGCACCTTTTTCAATTTTGGCAATTCAAAATTACCCTATTTTCATCAGCAAAACAGAGCTGTTTTATGATGCAAGTCACAAAACAATGTAGTAATATAAAATATTTTGAAAATAATGTAACAAATGGTTTCAAATTTTAACTAGTGTAGCTGCAAAGCAAAACAGTCGTCGGAATTCGAAAATATAATCAACCTTTTTCCAAGAGAAACTCATTGTGGAAACTGTATCTGCAGGATTTCCTTTTTACTTTTGATTTACGCTATTTTTCATCTAAAATAAAGAGAGAAAACGTATCGGCATTTTAATATGCTACTATAAAATTACTATGAAATAAAGTGAGATGCTCCAAAATGGTAGTGTTGGAAATCTCGTGACTTTGAGAGAAGCAAATGAGTCATCACATGAGATCAAAAAGATTAGATTTAATGAAATCTTTCACCAAAAAACACATGACCAAATACAATTGAATTGCATAATTCATGATGGCACTAGATCTCATTTCCTTACTTTCTAGATATAGATACTTTATTTCAACTAACGATTACGTAACAACTACTAGTCTTGTGACCCTTGAAATCTTCCACAACTATAACAACTTACGACTATATTATTTATTACAAAATAAGAACTACTGTTTCATTTCATTTTAAAAAAAAGAAAAAAAATCCAAGACTGCAAAGTGCAAACCTATCACAAGGATTTTAATTATCTAATACAACGACTTACGACTATATTACTTATCCCAAAATAAGAAGTATTGTTTCATTTCATTTTTCGAAAAAAATAGTCCAAGACTCCAACGATAGTGTACAAATTAAGTCAATAACTGTATGTGCCGTAGAGTGCAAAGTTTCACAGACATACTAATTTAAAGAAACCAAGCAGGTGGATACTTTGAAAATCAGATGCATGTACAAATTAAAATAAATTATACTCTCTCGATCTCATTTGTATAACTTATTTATCTATATTGGCATATCTCAATTCTAAAGTTCATTCACACAATGACAATTAATTAATACAAACGAGTAGTCACTTTATTTCTTCAGTTAGACTAAAATATTTTCTGAATTTGTGTTAAAGATTGATGGTCCAATACAATTGGACGGGATAGAATAATAATTTGACAACTTTTATAGTGCTATGATAAAATTCTTATTATTATTATCAACCTGAAGCTAAGGCTCGTGATATGATATCAACGCATTTTCTACAAATGTAAAATTTTGTACTTCAAAACAATAGTCACTCACGATCACAATTCAATTCACAACTACGGATCCTCATTTATGTGCGATCAGAATTTCAGCAAAATTGTACAAAAAATCAGCAGTTAGAAATGAAGATCAGCAATGATTATAATGCGACAAATCTGCACAAAAATCACGGCAACTTTGAATGAGCAAAAAGCTCACAATTCCCCAAATATACTTGGCCAACCGCTCAAACTCTACAAACAAACAAAACCAGATATCCATAAACCATTTTCCTAAATCAATCAAACAACAATTCATCAAACTCATTTATTTATTATTCATATTAATTAGCAGTACCATTAGCCTCTACCCGCTACAATTATCATCAGCACCCTTACATAAAAGGCGAAGGGATTACAAACACACCAGAGATTAGTAGTAACTAATTTCCGGATTAACAACAAAAATACGACCAAAATTTTTTCATGCTTTATAATTATTGTCCATTACCGAAGCTAAACCGGTCACGATCTTCACTCCTTTGTTAACACTTTTAGGCCTAATTTGCGGCAGCTCCCACTTTTTCATCTCCGGCGTCGCACCACCACCGCCGGCGCTACTGCCGCTACTGTTACTGTTAGAGAAGGCAAAGAGGGAGTCACCTTGATCAAGGTCAGGGGAGGAATTTCTACCGAGAATCGCCTCGAATTCGCTTGCCGGCGACGCCGCCTCTCTCTCACTAATAAGCTGAGTTTCTTGGGTGGTGAGAGAAGGGGCGCAGGGGCTGATTCTGGTGGAGGGAGAGAGCCATTTGGATTTGATGTAATCGGCTTTTCGCCATGGAGGGACGGGCATCCCCTTCTTCTTCAAGCTCTGCTTCGCGGCGTCGGAGACGACGGCAATTATCTTCTCGAGGCGGTCCGATTTGCCGATGAAGATGTTGGGCAGAGCTTGGAGGATTAGCTTGTATGGCTTGGTTGGCCTTGCGATGGCGAATTCCGATCTGAAATCGATGTCGATGATCAGTCTTTCACCTTCGATCATCACGTCCACATACTCGTATTCCCCTGTTGGAATTAACAAGTTACAGAGAGATTGATTGTCGAGAGGGAAGGGGCCAATTTTGGGGATGGGTGAAAGGGGTTTTTACCAGCGATGAAAGAGGGGGATTTCTCCCATTTCGATTTGCAGATTGAAGCGTCGTATCCGAGGGCAATTAGGCCATCTGCAACGATTTTCCTGCAGAATCCGTCTTTGCGTTTGTTGATCTTGTGTTTCTCGACGATTCTCGCAGTGTCGGCTAGCAAATTCCTCTCAGATACGCAAACGCAGGGCACCAGACTCTGCTTAAACATTCGGATTTTTCCGGAAAATCGATCAGTCAACATAATCAGGACAAGAAAGACAGAACATCAAGAACTCACTCTCTGTCAAATTTGCATGCGCAATTGAAGAGAGAGAAAGTACCTTGAGTGTGTCACAAGCCTGGGAGAAAGACGAATTGAACGAGTCTGGTTCGTCATCGGAGCTGTCCGTGCAGTTTCCATTGAAGCAGATGCATCTCTTCCTTCCACACCTCGGCTGCTGCTTCTCGTTGCTTTCCTCCATAAAATTCTGGACCATCTTCGCAAGGCAGACCGAGCTAGGCTCGAATTCCTCCATTCCGTCCTTAAGCTTCAGCGGCTCAGCGGCGCCGGCTGGTTTTTCCGACGCCGGAGCTCTGGCGCCGCTCGAGAACGGCCTCTCGAAAAGCCACTTGAACCTCGACCTTATCACCGGCTTCGCTACCACCACCGCCTCGCATTTCGCCGTCGGCTCCTCCGCCTCGATGAAATCGATCGGTTGAATTTTCATAGTGTAAGGCATTAAATTCAATCGTCCACTAATAAATGATCACAATTTCAACGCCGCTGGTTTTCAGGCTCCATTTCTCCATGTCCGGATTCTCAGTCAACGTTGAGGACTTCAATAGGTAACTCCTAATCTTCCAGGCATTCTAGATGAAAATAATAAGAAGAAAGACTGGCTATGGAAACCAACAACCCTCACCTACTCGTTAAACTCACAAATTGACCCCGATCGAACAAAAACAGTCGGCGATAAAGGCGAAAACTAGACGATCTTCCAAAAAACAGAGATCTCAAAACTCATACACCAAATTAGATCGGAACAAAAACCGATGATCTGCCTAAAACTAAAATTGACTCGCGAAATCTATATCAATTTTTAACAATTCTTCCCTTGATCATATCATATACCGGAGACAAAGCATGGAATGACTTCTAAACTCTGCTACGTCAAAATTAAAAAACAAAACAAACTTCGCTTTTACTTAGGGTTTCCAATTATGGCAGAACCTCAACACTCAAAATCAGATGAGTAAAAACTTGACCTAACAGCATGACGTCAGTTCTCCGGCAGCCAGGAATCCGATCATCGGAAGCCGGAATCTTCATTTCCGCCGAGGCGGAGACAATCGATTGCCGGCTGATGGAGAGAGAGAGAGAGGAAAAAATATCTCCGGCACACAGAAACACGCTGAGTGTGTGAGAAATGGAGAGAGCTCTTTTTTTTGCGTGATGGTTTAGTTTAAAAGAGGAGAGCAGCTGCTAGGAATAGCAAAGGCGCTTGGTGGACTTTTAAAAAAGCGGGGGGGTTTGCCACGCTGGTATCCGACGTGGCGGGTACAATCCCATCTCAGTTGAGGGGGCACGTGTCAAGCGATTAGCGACGTTGAGCTCGTGATCGCAGCCACACGTCGCCACGTCTGTACGAGGTGACGCGTTTTCGAATTGGGCTGCAGTGAATTCCCGGAATTACCCTCGGGTTTTGCCATGAATTACGCGGTTGTTACACCCGCCGCTGCACTTTTTTTTATCAACTGCCACGTTCTACTGCGGAAATTTCAATTTTTACCAACCACTGAGATTTTCAATTACATAAATGCCCCTGGGTTCCTTTTTTTTTTTCCAAAATAATAAATGAGTTATATTTTTATATTTACATTTATGTTCGCTTTATTTATTTTTCCATCT
Organism: Salvia sclarea; assembly: GCA_036873715.1. NCBI lineage: Eukaryota > Viridiplantae > Streptophyta > Magnoliopsida > Lamiales > Lamiaceae > Salvia > Salvia sclarea. The sequence goes on from JAYJMF010000085.1 coordinate 2,856,715, forward strand.
TTTTCTTTTTTTTTTGTAATTATTATATGGAGACTTTATGCATCGGATAAATAAGGAATGATGTTATCCGTCGCTTTATTGAACTTATAAAGATTAACCAATAAAGTCGATACTAAATGGGGCACTAGTCTTACCCCACATAATATAGATATAGATTGTGCCCAAAATTATAGGTAATTGACGTGTGCGGTATTCGTTTATTTTTACAAAATTATGTCATTATATATCTTTCTCTTCGTGTATTTATACGCCTACAAATTGCCTAAAAGTTTATTTCTAATTGGTTCTCTTTATAAAGAGTTATATATTCTTTTAAAAAAAATATTTATAATAAAGTTTTTTGATATGTTAAACAAGAACAATTTGATTCAAGTTTATATCTAATGTATTAATCATAATTCTTTTATAAAGAATAGTATTTTTCACAATAACGTAATATGCTATTTTAATAATTACTACTCCTATTAGTTAGAAATATGTAAATACAAGTATTTAGTTCATACATAAATATAAGTCATATATACGTAAACACGTGGCCAAGTTGCCTAAATGTCAATTAAATTATCAACCAACTATTAAGGTATTCTTAATCAAATTTGGAGATGGCTACAGAAATATTTGGCAAAGGGCACTTCTAACTTTGTTTCCCCAAAATCTTATTAACGTATCCTAATTCTCCAATCGAGCTAAACACTATCGTAAGAAATGGGATCATGCATTGCATTTAAAAAGCACCATTTTGTGATTTTACAAATAATAAATTCTTCATCGAACCAATAGTAACCAATTATATAAGTAACTTATAGTATTAGACTATTAGGTAATTTCCCTTTGAGAGAAACATATTTAGGGTATTAAATAAGACTGTGCTTACTTTTTCTAACTTCTGAAAAGTAAAATGTCTTAATTTGATTATGTGATGCACAACCCAAAAATTGCTCAATCCAATTTTGTGAAATATGGGAGGTAAAAAGTAGTTGAGGAATGGTAAATTATATATACACTTTCATAAGAGTGGTCACATCCCCTTTAATAGAAGTGATATCACTGCAAGTACAGCATATGCTATAAGAATTAAATCTTAAACTGCCCATCAATCGAGTAGTATTGTACATTTGTACTATATATTACCCTTTTTTAAATATAATTTTTCCAATTTGTACATTGATCTTTAATCCTTATTAATGGGAATAATATCACTAGACGACAACATTTGTTTGAATAATAGTATAGGGGAAGAAGAGAGACTTATTCAAGAGAGGTGAGATAGTGTTTACTTTTATTTTTTTTTTATTAAAAAAAAAATCATTTTCCTACCCTTATCTTATATAGTACTACTTGCCTATTGATAGAGTTTTTTGAGCTCACTAATATTTTATAAGTCTAATCTAATATGTATAAATATTTTATCGGGTAGTTGGTACCTATTATTTTGGTTTTGCACATAAATTTTAAAAATTGTCAAAAAATACACACACTTTGGTTTATTTTGGTTTTACACACAAATTTTGAAAATTGTCAAAAAAATACACGAATTTGGACATTTTTATATTTTTTTTTCACAATTTCTATACGAGTCAAAATTGAATCAGACATGAAAGTTGTAGCGGGCAAAATCAGTGTAGCCCAACAAACTACCAAACCCGGCTAGGAAGAGCGGTCTTATTGGCCCATCATGCTCCTGACAAACCCAGGACCAACCTCCTAGGCCCACCACGGCCTCGACAGGCCTGGCCCCGAGCCCATCCGTCTTAAGAAAAGATAAGGTCGAACCACCCAGTAGAAACCCTAAAGGCGGCGTCTAACTATCCCCGGATAATCGGAGCTACATGGGGAATAACCCTAGACCAGGTCAAACCCGAGCCGCCATAAGACGACTATATAACCACGCTCTGGGGGAGAGAGGGAAGACACGTTCTCATACTTACTCGCATTAACTCACACGATCTCACGAACATTCTCTCCCGGACTAACCATCAATCCACGCTCGCTCTCATCTTCTTAAGGTCTTGGTCGCCTGATCAACCATGGGGAATCGGAGCTAGCCTGGACAGCCACTATCTTGCGCTCCACGACTACTGTTGACTATCGCGATCAACCGGAACAAACCCAATCCAACCGGATTGACCCAACTTTCATATTTCTCTGTAATTATTCTTGTTATTTATTTTCTTTCCCGCCTAATTACGTGAAACGATATTAACTTGATCGTCGGAGGCCCCTCCATCGACACCCCCACCTGTGCTCCCATAAGGGCTCTAACGTGTTCTTTGGTCTCAGGTTGCTAGTGCCCATCGATCCGGACATACCCGACGTCTCCCTTCCGTAATTGTTGGATCCACCCCATACAAAAGTCTATATGGAACTACGAATAAAAACGGCGTCATTTTGATTATGCAATGAATGAAGTAAAATTAAATTATTTTTTTTAATCCATATCACACCTCATCCCTCTCCCTTTCTGACTACAAATTGCCGATTTCTAGAACATATTTCTTGGCATTTCACCTCTTCTCGAGTTCTGCCCTCAACTCATCTACGGAGGTCTTCGCTCGTCAGATCTCGATTATGACGATAGTTGTATTAGATAGGACTAGAGAGAAGGTGTTAGGTGGAATTAAAAAATAATTTTAATTTTACTTTATTTATTGCATGGTCAAAACGACATAATTTTAATGAAATGGTGTCACATATATAATGTCATGTTCAATTTTGACCCATATCCAAATTGTGGGGAAAAAAAATGCAAAAATGTCTAAGTTCATGTATTTTTTGACAACTCTTAAAGTTGTGTACAAAATCAAAAAACACCAAAATTTGTGTATCTTTTGACAACTTTTAAAGTTTATGTACAAAATTAAAATTGATGTATTTAGACGGCAATAACTTTTTTTAAAAGTCTTAACTCTAGTTACAATTTCATGTAGTCTGCATATTATCACATATAAATTCACTAAATAGTTGACATGAGGAAGATTATGCAAAAGCACTTTTTGATAGTCGTTACGAATTAATTTCACTAGTTACTAAAAGAAAATGTGTACATCGTTTGGAAAATTAGTTGCATGTCCATTTTAAATTAAAGTCTAGAGTTTCTCCAATTGGATAAGTTTTAGATACACCAAATATCTTACGTTAATGCTTTTCATTCAATATCTTTTGTATGCTTCGCCTTTTCCATTTAATATTTTTTTTCTCTTTCGAGATTATCTATTGAGTTTAATCTTGTTACGGAACTCATATTTACCATGTCAAGTTAAAAGACTTCTACAATATGAACTCTATAAACTAATACTCTTGGGACCATTAAAATTTATTAATTAAAAGAGTTATTAATTAATTTATAAATTAATAATTATTAATTTATAGTGAAATACTTAATTTTTAAATAATTTTCAAATTTTCACTTAATTATTGTACAATGCGTGTACATATGAAATCAAAGGTCCAATTATATTTCAAATAGTCTTTCAGTCTCCCAATTTATTGTGTTCAATGTATCTATTTTATGTATATTAAAAAAATATTTTCAATATAAACACAAGATCAAGGTATTCTACACAAACAAATCATACACACAACATGACTTCGAAGAGCATTATACAAGCACAACAAGGAGAAAACAACACCATAAGTTCTTACAATGGTAAGGAAAATTAGAGATGAGATTCAAGGTGAAATTGATTTCAAGAAAAAATAAAAGACAATTGAAACATTTTTCGAGAAATCTTTATAAATCATTAATGTAATAGGTACGTTATAAAGAATTATTAATTTATATTTTATTTGAGCTCTACTAAAACTATAAAAAAGGTATTATCTTATAATTATAGCGAGTTTATTAATTTAGCACTCTATCCCCAAATTGGGATCGGCAAAAATTATTATCTTAAAGAGTTTATTAATTTATCGAGTTTCTACTGTATATTACTACAACGGATCTCTTGTTATTATTTTTGCCATTATTTTCTGTAATTTTGTCTAAGTCGATTATATCGCCTAATATAGTCAAGGCAAACTCTTTATGTTTTTTTTAAAAAGATGTTTCTTTTTCTATTTCAACAATTGAATTGCGGCAGTTAATTAATGGTTGCAACTTATATTTTAATGCAGTCATGAAATTTTCTTTAAATTCCCTTTTATACATAATTAATTAGGTGTTCATATTGGTTTCATGCAACATAGATTGTAAAGTTATTTTATTTGTTATTTTTTACTTTTCGATGATAAAAGAAAATTGAGATTATTTAATCACACCGGCGAGGTAATTACATTAGCCGAAAAAAGTAATTGCACAATCCGAATGTAATATTCCAACTAAGTCGTCTCATATATACTTCAAAGATAGTAATTAGGTCCGTCTATAACTATATGAATTCATTTTTATTTATTTACATATTGTTAGCAAAAAGACTTTGGATAAGACTAATTACCGCGAATCAAATCGCACCCAATATCGTACTAATACAATTTGATTTAATTCTATTTTAATGATAATTTGTATTTTACGATTTGATTTTGTTTTAATGTCAAACCGCACCAAAATAAATTGCGTCCAGTCCAATGGTGACAATTTCCCATAAACTTAAAAAGAAAATGTGGATCGAATTCTAGATAAATAAATAAAAATTATATATAATGTGAAAAATATACAAACGCTTCTAGATTGTATCACTTTTGAGAATGTTGAATTATTTGCTTATTACAGAAACAAAGCTTGTGTGAAAACTACCCAATATCAGTACAATTTGTAGTTGTGGCTTTTATGAAATTATTATTACGATAATTAAGTCTACAAAATTAATTTGCTTTCGAGTGCGATCGTTTCAGTCCGTTTGGTTGGACCGATGTAGGTATTATCTAATTATCTTATTAAGTGAAATTGAAATCAATGATACTATTATATAATTAGATCAAATGCATGCATTACATTTATAATTGCTATAGTAGAAAGTATTAAATCAAAAAGATAAAAAGAAATATATACACACAAAGTATTCCGAGTCATGTTGAAAGTATATGATGCTGCATATATTTGATTATTTTTTTAGAAAGACGGCTTAATTAAATAATTTGGAAGTACCTGATACCATGTGCGCTGTTATGAACAAATTAAATAGATATACTTATATGATTGATTTTTATCTATTTGGATAGGAACGATCACATCTTCATACTTCTTTTCATATGTGAAAAATCTTATGTTATATGTTTTGGAAATATTTTTTCACAATTTATTTCCATTTAAGTATACAGTGTTATCAACCACGTTCCATGCATAAAACTAGCTATATCAAAAGGTCATGTTGAAAAAAACTCGAAAGGTATTTTTTTAATATATACAATATCTAAATGACATTCAGTTTGTAATTTATTCGACCATTGTTCGATTCCCATCAATATTCCATCCTAGCTCAAAAGAGAAGAAAAATAAAATAATTTAGAGCAAATATATGTATATTCCCATAAAATACATTTAAACCAAATCATAATATCCACCATGTTTTCCATATATATTTTATAATTGCAACCAGATTTGAAAATGTTGTATCTACACAATTATATTAGAATTTTTAGCAATTAAAATAATTTTTTTCATAATAAAATGACGCGATTTCAACAAGTCATATTGGCAAAATTCAACCCCAAAAATTAGGAATGATTTATTTAGTTGATACAAATTAAAACATCACATAAGTCACGTTGAATTTCCAAAATAACAGAATAAAGTTGTGATATTTATCAAAATTATCCCCTTACACTGGTCATCCATATCACAAGACAAGTGACAAGTCACCATCAATTCATAGTATTCCATTTACGATTTCATTAACGACGTCATAAAATTCAATAATGCACGAATAATAATATAAATATAAATATATTATATAATGAGAAGATTTTGTGTTCATTGTTAGGCATTCTAGCGACAATAAGGAATTTTATTTTATTTTCTTCTCTGCCAACAAAATGTCTCGAAAAGGGTGGAAAATTACAACAGCAGCACCGAACAAAGACAACCTCAGGGGTATTTTCGGAAAACGGAAAGCGGTTGCATCCACGTGTCGTCATCTGAGGAGAAGAGCAATGGAAGCCGTTGGATGAAGCGGAGGAAACCCGCAACAAATACCGAAAAAAATACGTATGTGGCATTTTATCTGGTATCCCCTTTTTACCCCTCGAAACTAGTGTTTGTCGTATTTTATGTTAGTATGTTATAACTCAAATGTAAGGTTTTGTCAATATATTCTAAAATATCTTAAGTTACTTCTCTAGACACACACTCGTGGGCCTGCCTTATTATGGATATAGATGTATTAATATGTAAATTTTTCATTTTTTTTTTTTCTTTTTAAAATTCTCTTATTTCAGAAATTATGATTTGAAATTATCAAATTTGCATATTACATAGAAACTAGAGTTTGAGTTATTGATTTTATTCATTTACTTGAAGTTAAAGCGGTAAAATAATAAATTCACGTTGGAAAAAAATGTCGATGTTGACTACACATTAAATGAGATCCTTTTGTATTTATGTTTTACATCATATAGGAGTACAACATAAATACATAGTTGATGATATGTGGCAATTTCTAAAATTTATAAACTTCAAAGGTTATGGTATATATATATATAAATTTTAATTCACTGAAAATACCATATATTTGTATTTACAAATATAACAGAAGATGTTACACATAAATATAATAGAAAATTCAACTTGCTTACAAAAGAACATTCACGATTATGTTGATTTTAATGTAACACTTAAATCTGATAATCGAAATCACTCTTTGTAAATAATAAAAGAAAGTTCTTAAAAGATAACGATATTGTTTCATAAATAAATCTAATACAAATATTTTAAATGATAAATCACGGAGAATCTCTAACCCGAGACCTTAGGCCTTGGGCATTAACCTTCTGCCACTAGGTCAATACACACATTTAAAAAAAAAAAAAAAACTTAACTAAACGTCAATAGTGTGCTGATTGCATTCACAGTTAAGGTGCATTATTATATCAATCCATTGATCGTATTAATGTATTTTCTTTGACTCTTTAATTGTTAGAGTTAATTTTATTGAGTAACAGTTTTCTTGTATCATATTTGACCATTAGAACTTTAATATTATGTACTAATCGTTAGAGGAATCATTGAATTGATTTGTTAGGTGAGAGATATCACCATTGAATAGATCTATGCATAGCATTTGAGGTGGTCAATGCAACTATATACTATATAGTTTGAATATATAGATAACTAGAGAAAATAGTTTCCTTAATTTAATTTTGAAGAACAACAAAGCATTATAGAAGATTGACAGAACTAGATCGGACCCCTACAAGTCTACAACTATATAAATTTTCAGGTCAAGATAAAATTTATTTCATAAATAGTTATCGTATATACTTAAATTGAGAGACACAATCATATCGTGTATTTATTTTATATAATTTATCTATACCAAAGTATACAGATATTAATAACGAATCTATTTGGCACGAGCAAGCCATTATGTAAAAGTAGTCCTTATACGACAATAAACTCTATTTCACTGAAAAATAATACTATATAAAAAAAATAGAATCAGGGACGGAGCCAGGAATTCTATAAAGGGGGGGCGAACTTTTTCAACATAAAGTTTATTCCTTCGGTGGCTCCGTTCCACGAAGCTTGAGGGACATTCCTAATCGGATCGTTCCATGGAGTTAGATATTTTTTATTTTTTGGAAACATTTACCACTTGCACAACTTTAAAAATATATAGTTCTATCATATCTCGTGCCCAAAAGAAGTGTCCCAAGTTTCGTGGGACGGAGGGAGTATAAAACTTGATATGCTTATAATAATGCATCGGCTTATTTTTCACTTAATATACGCATATTTCATATGCGAACATTAAAAAATTACCTTTTATGGATTGGTAATATAAAAAATAATAGGATTATTTTTCACATGATCCACATCAACCCTTGAAGTTTCTAAAATCGGAGAACTTAGGTGGTGATTGGTATAATGGAATGGAATAAGGAGGGAATGGAATGAAGGAGGGAATGGAATGAAGAGGGGAATGGAACGACAAACCTTGTTCATTCCTATGCTTGGTATGCACAAGGAATACGATAGGAATGGAATCGTAATTCCTTAATTGATTCCATTCCTATGCTTGGAATAACAACTAATAAAGGAATGGAATGAAATAAAATTATTTGTATTTTCACGTTCTCTATCTCCCTCTTTCTCCATTATGTGTGTGTATTGTGTGCAGTGTGTGTGTGTGTGTGTGTGCAGTGTGTGTGCAGTGTGTGTGTGTGTGCAGTGTGTGTATTGTGTGCAGTGTGTGTGTGTGTGTGTGTGTGCAGTGTGTGTTTGTGTGTGTGTGTGTGCAGCGTGTGTTTCTCTATGTGTGTATTTTCACAAAATTATTATTATAATTTAATACTATCATAAAAAATTAAATAAATATTATATAAGGATAATTTTGTGAAAAATATAAATTTAAAAAATAATTATGAATAATATTATAAGTAAATGGGAATAGTTAATATATAAATTATGAATTTGATGAAGGAAGGAATCAATGAACGAATGGAATGGGTAATACCATGTGTTTTGGAAGGAATGGTTATTCCCAATGGAGAGAGAATAGTGATTCCAAAGGGAATGATGATTCCCATGGAAAAATCATACCAAGTAATGGAATGGAATGGAGATAGGAATTACCATTCCATTCCCACCTCCATTCCATCATACCAATCACCACCTTAGTCACTTGACATTCCATCTCTGTTTCTCATGTTTCACAAAATATGAGATGTGATATACTTCTTCTAAGGAATGATGATACTGATGCCTTTTGTCTCTTCATTTGTGATTAGAGACTTTTTACCAGCTATACATCATAAGACCAACTCGTTGTTTTCGCTCTCATTACCATTCTTGCCTTAAAGTTGAAATCTTCTAAAAATGAAGATGGCTTCATTTTTCATATGGAATAAAGAGAGGCCGTGTATCAATGTGTTACAGAGAAAGTTGATGAAAAATGAAGAATGGGTTGTCTTTTTCAAGTTTTTCAGTCCCATTTATGTAATCACAAAGTTGATTTGATTGTATCTCGTCTGAGATTTACTAACCAAACAAACGAACAAATATAGTCAAGACTACTTGCCCTCGAAATCTGAGTTGATTAGAGAAATAAAGGCAAGAAATCCAATAAAGAAACTATATTGCAAGAAGTAATAAACAAGTGGAAGACTTGATTGGCCAAAAACAGGGGATATTTCATTGATGTATGTGATTCAAAATGGTTACATCCATAAGAAGTGGAAGCCCTGAAACACTACTAGAAGAAGTGAAGATCGTCTTCCTCTGCTGCTATTAAGAAACCACCACAACCCAAAGCTCCTCTGCTCTGCTGCTATCTCCCTTGAACTTGGCCGGAGGAGTAGCGATTCAATGCGCATATCAATTTTGACATGAAAGGTGACCGCTGATACAAATCAATAACCATATTATAAATCCCTAAACCTTCCATCATCATTCATCAGTTTAGTTGCATACCTCTTTCTCTTTGCCTTCACCATCCCCTTTTGTCACAGAATGAGCTAAGCTTCCAACACCTGCTTCTACATATCATTTGCAAACAGAGTTATACATTCTCAAACACACTCAATTCCAGAGCTAGATAGGTTTAAATCAGCAAGATTACCAGGAGTTACAGCATTGGCCTTCTCAGACTTCATCTTCTTCCCTATCAACTCATCAACGGTCTCAACATCTTTGCGCTTCAATTGCTGCACAACGCTATCAGCCTCCATCTCTTTCGATCTGCTTCTACTGTAACACAAGATTCCCCTTTTCTGTGGAAAAGTCCCGTCCTTCAACTCCTCTATCGTTTTACTTGCACAAAGCTTCTCTCGCCTCAATTCCTCGATCTCCTTCCCCATTTTGACGACCCTCTCATCCATCTCCTCGCACAATTTCTCGAATTTCTCCTCCATTCGGACGATCATCTTTTCCAACTCCTCGCCTCTCCTCTGACTCCTTCCTAACTTCTCCTCAACATCCAATTTTTCGCTCCTCAATTTCTCGAATTTCTCCTTCGACTGTACAATCTCTTCATCCAACTCCTCACCTCTCCTCTGACTCCTCCCCAACTTCTCCTCAACATCCAATTTTTTGCTCCTCAATTCCTCCAATTTCTCCATTGATTGGACAATCTCTTCATCCAACTCCTCACCTCTCCTCTGACTCCTCCCCAACTTCTCCTCAACTCCTCCAATTTCTCCTTTGATTCCTGATTTCTCCTCTGACTCCTCCTGAGCTTATCCTCCAGATCACATTTCTCCAACTCCAGATAGGCCTGGGTTTTCTCCAGAAAATCGACATATTCCTTCAATGAATCGCGATCTCTGACAACATTTACCATTTCAACTTCCATACACCTCTCCCGCTCCATCAGTATATTCTGGACCTCGTCAAACTCGCACTCCTGAAACGAGTGCTTGATGAGTTTGATGAGTTCCGGAATTGGTAAGGCCGGATCAATCGCTTCTCTACAACGCATTTTCTCAAGGAACTCAACAATCAATAGAGGTTTTGTGCGATTAATACATAAACAGAAATCAACAAAAATCAAGAGGGAAAAGCATGCTACAGTACCGGAACAGTCCAGAGTTGAAATTTTCTAAGAGAGAGAGAGAGAGAGAGGAAATCAAATCGAAAAGACGTACGCCTCCACAAAATAAGGCAATGCAACTGTTTCCAGCTGCGTGAGAAATAACGGAAAGAGTGGGGCGCAGTTGGGCGATGGAATGAGGCGAGATGGCCTACAATTTGCTTAATCAGAAATGGGAGCGGTGTTGTTTGCTGTTTTGGCGACTATGTTTGGAGTCAAATAGTTTGGTGTGTTGGAGAGGAGAGAAGAGTCAGCTGTTGTATTTGTCTGTATGTGTGTGTGTGTGTGAGAGAGAGAGAGAGAGAGAGAGAGAGAGAGAATCTGGCAGTTGCAGTGGCAGTTGCAGAGGCAAATGAAACTGAAAGCTAAAAAAGAGAGGGAAAAGTGAGTGGCAGTAGCAAAAGCAATTGAAACTCAAAGCTTAAAATGGTAAGTGTTGAGATTCGGGGGCAGCAATGCATGCTCCAGTGATAAGGACAATTATATACTAATTCCTCTGTCAACCAATAGTTTGACACAATATTTGTCTAAGGAGAAAGGTAAAATATACGCCCTCCGAACCATTAGAGATGTCCCCTACTTTTTGGGCACGGAGATTAAAGAAATGTTGTAGCAAGACATAAAGTGTTCGGGGCCCACCAACTTTTTTGAGTTTTGTGTGTTAAACTTTTACTTTTTTTGAAAAGGATCATCTCTATTGGTACAGACTGAAATGGTAAAAAGGTCATCTCAATTGATTTAGAGGGAGTAAAAAATAGATTAGAGTTTTTTTTTCCTATTAAACGATGGGATAAGGTCCAAATAAGCCCCTCCAAATTTTGGCGAGACCCAAATAAGCCCCTAATCATATGTTGTGCCCAAGTACCACCTTAATCTATAAAACATTGGGCAAATTAGCCCATTAACGGATGAAATACTTAACACCGCTAAGTAATTTTGATTTTTTTATTACCTATTCTCACTATTGCTTCATAAATTACTTAGATGTCTAGAGGTGGTGCCGAAACTTCGGGGAAGGGTGGTGTTGGAGGTGGAAGTGTGTGACGCGGTGATGGTCTGCGAGGCACCGACGAGGCGGGGCTGGGGGACGCGGGGGGGGCGGTGAGGAGGATGATGACACCGATGCCGATGGCGTTGTCGACTTGTCGGCATTGATGGAGTGGGGGTCGAAGTTGATGGTGGTGGTGGTGGTGGCGGCAGCGACGACGACGACGATAATGGTGGTGGAAGGAGGAGGCGGGGGCCACGAAGAAGAATTCGGGGGAGGCCGCAGTTGATGTGGCGGCTGGCAGCGGAGGAGGAGGACGGCGGGGGAGAGGTCGTCGTCTCAGCTTCGTCGGGATCATTTCCGGCGGGTTTGTGAGCTAGGTAAAAAAAAAAAATTAAAATTATTTAACGATGTTAAGTATTCCATCCGTCAATGGGCTAATTTGCCCAATATTTTATAGATTGAGGTGGTATTTGGACACAACATAAGGTTAGGGGCTTATTTGGGCATCGCGAAAATTTGGAGGGGTTTATTTGGACCTTATCCCTTAAACGATTATCTATTACACCCGCTGCATCAATCCATGAATTTTTCCCATCTCTTTTTCATCTTTCATTTTTATGACTTGATTAATTGGTATTTTAAACATTAAAAAAGTGATTAATTAAGTACAATTCTCCGTCTGAATTACATGCTACTACTATTGAGGAAACTATAATAGAGTACATTGACATAGTTAGGAAAATAAATCCTAATTGCGATATTATTTTCCAGATCAATATTATAATAGAAAATATTTGCTTATAGTCACGAATTTTATGTAGATGTAAAAAGTAGAAAAAGTAAATCCTCGTTTGGAAGCGCATGGTTATGTAATTTGGTGTTGAAATTGAGGGTAGGGCAAAGCTCCTCCGCCGCAACAGCCATGGCGCTGAGATCCTTCTTCCTCTCCAAATCCAAATCCAAATCCCAATTCCCTACCACTCTCTTCAGCCGCCTCCTCTCCTCCAAGACGCAAAACCCCAAACTGGTAAACTTCTCCCCACCATCCGACTCCGATTCCGACTCCGAAACCGCACCTCCTCCTCCGCCGCCGCCGCCGCCGTACAACCCGTTCAGCAAGGATCCCCCAATCAAAGCCCCCGACGATCCGAAGAATCTGGCGGAGGTGTTCGCGAAGATCCGCTCAGACGGGCTGATGAGCAGTGCAGCGAAGATGTTCGACGGATTGTCCCAAGACGGCCTCACGCACGAGGCCCTTGATCTCTTCTCCCGCATCAAGGAGAAGGGCGAGATGCCCGACGTGATCGCTTACACGGCGGTGCTGGAGGCCTACGTGGACGCCGGGCAGGCGAAGGAGGCGCGCAAGGTGTATCTCCGGATGCTGGCCAGCGGGGTGCTGCCCAATGCCTACACCTACAGGGTGCTCATAAGGGGGCTCGCGGAGAGCGGGGCGGTCGAGGAGGCGAGGAAGTATGTCGAGGAGATGGCCGGGAAGGGGATGAGGGTCAATGCGGGGGCGTGCGTGGCCGTGGTCGAGGGGCTGCTCGCGGCGGGGCGTGAGGAGGAGGGGAGGCGGATGCTCGAGATGATCAAGGCCAAGGGCGCCGCGCCGGAAGAGACCAAAGTGAAGGATAAGAGAGGGAGCGTTTCGCGTTTGGTTGTCGATGTATTATTGTATGGGAACTGAATCACCCATCCAATCCCTATGATGTTGATTTTAGATTTTGGGTAAGATGACAGTTCCACCTTTTCAAATATTGTAACTATCCATCGCACGCCCGGGTCTTCTAGTTCTAATGTTATAACCAATGACGAAGCTAGTCATTTTTAAACAATATAGTAAAAGGGAAAAGATAAAATTAACAAAGTTTGTATAGAAAGTATGGGGTCTTTTGAAATTTTTAAAAAAATCGATTCGATTTTGCTAATTTATTCTTTTTAAATTTTATTAACTAACTAGTTTAATTCTAATAAAATCGAACAATTTTTTTAAATTACAAAACACTCCTATTTTGTAGACAAATTTTATTAATTTATCATTACTCATAGTAAAAATAAAAATAGAATAAATTGCAAAAATTTCCCTACTTTGTCTTGTTGATTTATCTTTTCCCATAAATTATATATAAAAAATAACAATCACCTCATAAATTCATCAACTGATAGAAGATGAAACCTCCAAAACAAGAAAGTTGTTCTTATAAAAGTATTTCATTTGTATAAAAAATAATTCTACTTTTTAAATAATAAAATTGAAAACAATGATAATAGTTTATAATTTATGATTCATTATATTAGAACATAAGATATAATTATGATATACTATGCTACAATAATTCCAAAATAGGTCAAATTGATTGCCCATTACTCCAATCCAAGTTTAATAAAGCTAAACTCATTTTGAATTGATATTTTTAGAATCAAAGTTATTAGAATATGATTATATATAATACTACTAGTCGGTGACGTCCAATGCATTGTCTATGTTAAAAATGAATCATTATATTGTACTCAAATAGTATAGTGGTTATAAGCCCAAATTCATATATAGTGCTAAGGGATTAGCTACTTAGACAGAACCATATAGCTTATTTGCAATTACGTACATGATGTGCCCATGATCTAATTTCTTTTGCTGCCACTATTTCCAATAGCGTTCTTCATAATATTTATGACAAAAGGCTATTTGAAGAATCTAGAAGAATGGATAAAAGGAAATGTTTAATGGTTTTACATGCTTCAACATTCTCCATCTACGGAGTATTAAATTGTATAATACTCATATTCAAATATAACAAAAAAATTGGGGTTGACATGACCAACATAATTGAAACCACACCAATTATAGCAGTTGTTTCTAACCTTGTGAGAAAAGGAATAAGACAAACAAAATGGACACTTGTTCACAAGAAGCTCCCAACGAAAAGTTGGGCCTTTTAAGATTGATAATGTCCTAGTTCTAGTTCTTTTGGACACCATAATTAAAAATCAGAGTTTATAAGTGTGAGGTTGTGTGTGACTTACATGGAACCCACATACCCTTTGTGGAACCTTTTTTGCCAAAAAAACCACATTAATAAGTGTGAGGTGATGTGGCTCATAGGGCCCACAAATTTAAATAATTGTAGTATCTTTTTTGGACTATGACAACGGGTTTCAACTGTTGTCATAGGTGTCTAAGATAACGAGCATTGCTCGTTGTCTTTGAGCACCTCTTTTGGTAGCCTACAACTAAACTACCTGCAACAACATACGTTATCACCCTACAACAACGGGCAATGCCCCTTGTCTATTAGCGTTTTTGTAGTAGGCGTCCATCCTCCCCATCAACATCTTCACCATTGGTTCGACACCCTACAACTACACTACCTACAACAACATACGTTATCATCCTACGACAACGGGCTATGCCCTATTAGATTTCTTATAGTACAACAACATACATTATCATCCTACAACGGGCTATGCCCTATTAGATTTTTAATAGTACAACAACATACCTTATCACCCTACGATAAGGGGAAATGCCCCTTGTCTAATGCAATTGGCGTCCATCCTTACTGTCAACATCTTCAGCACTGGCCGGCATGTCTTTGTCTTGTACATTCATTTCTTTCGGCAAAATGATTGGTTCGCGAATTTGCCCTACCCCGAATCCTCCTTCAATTTCTTCTCTCTCTCTGTTTTTCAAACTCTCGTGTGTCCAGTTACTGTGCAATGGGAAAGTTCTATCAATGGTTTTATTAAACACAGCTAACCTGTCAACATAAAATACCTGCATACACAAAAATGCATTGTCCATATAAATCAGTGCATTATGCATCAAATCAACTGCACCAAGAAAAAGTAAAGCTCCATACTCACCACTAAGAACAGTGTTGGACCTACAAACATTTTGGACTTGCTCTTAGCCCAAGTAAGCTTGTTCTCGACGAGGCTGTTCATCACATACTCCGCCCAATTCCACTTCTGGATGTCATCTAAATTCTCCAAGCACCTCATTATGTAAGGAACAACACTGCCACTTGCGTGGCTCTCAATGAGGGATGTGCAAACAAGAATCATGAAGTGGCGCTTGAACCACGACCCACCGTCCCTGCATCGAAGCATTGCACCTGCCAGTTTGTGCATCCATATTTCCCCACCACCGAAAAGCGCTTTCCATTGCTCATACAACTCTGTAGTCTCATTTCCATTGAGTGGGACAATCTTACGATGGCCATTTGGAAATCCAAGTACGCGATGCACATCCTCCTCTGTCACAGTTAAAGTCCTCCCGTTGTGCAACGTCAGATCGCAACTCTTGGAGTTAAAGTTGTTGACTACCCAATAAGCAAGGCGTCCAGGCAACGTCCTGACATTCAAGTTGAGCACGTGTCCAAATCCCATTTCCCTTACAGCTTGCTTTTGTCTGCTATTCATCTTTCGTACTGCATCATACAGACATCGTGGTGTGCTCCTTGTGGACAACCTCGGATGCACGTCCACCAGCTTCTTGTACTTCATCCTCTTCGCCTTTCTCTTGTCAATCGGTCGGAGTTGCTCCTCACTTTGCACCATCTTAGGCTTGTCCACTAAGGTAGGCTGAGGCATGTCAGAACCGGAATCAATCGCTTCTGCCACTTGCTTTCCACGCTCCAAACCAAGCATTGTTCTACTAGTTGATGCTGCGTGTTTTCCTTTTGGCACACCATCTTGGCCTCCATGTAAAAAAAATCAGAATACAAGATAAATTCAATCATAAAATGCAATAATAATATAGTTAAACACTTATATCACTAACTAATTAAAAACACTGAGATTATCACATATATATCACCAGATCATCTGTAATGACCCAATACTACCTTGTGTATCCTTGATTATCACCCCTTTTTCATGTTTCTGTTTAGTCTTTTCTGAAAAGTATTTGGGTGCAATTAATAGATGAAAATAACATTCCATAATGCATAATTGACTATTTAAAGTTTACTATTTTGATTACCTCCGGACAGTAATATTCGTCTCACGACACTGGGTCTCAACGGAGCACATTCTGTTTCATTAAGTTTGCCTTTCCCCTTATCTGTGCAGGATTTAGTTTTCAGCATTAGCAAATCTTTCACCAGTGTAATAGCAATGCAATGAAATGGAGAAAACATTTACCACCTCTTTGTCCGGTCTTGCTGGTATCTTTTGATGATGAAGCTTTATCAATAGTTGAATATATATGCATCAAAGAAGCTTTGCAAATGAATAGGAAACAAGCAAAATATTAAACATATGCCACCATTTTGGTATAATTATGCAAATTCCTAAGGATATCATTGAACTTAATAGCAATAATGTAAATGAGGAGCCAAACGAGCTTAATTGAGTAAAGCATGGTGCAATAATATATTAATTCAAGTGCATCCAATATAGGTACCTGATGCACTAGTATGATTTGTGATGCATCGAGGGTAATAATGCACTAAATTTTGGCAAATGCAACAAACCACGTAGTTGAATGCACCTTAGTGAAAATAATCACTAGCCTTAGTGCAGATCAAATCTACATTAACACCTAGTAATATTGGCTGTCGTTACAGATAATCCGTGACTGCATATATCTGCCTATTAGTGAACTTTCGTGATATGAGTGCACACTTGCATATAAACACACATCATTTACTCTTGGACTCTGTAAACCAAAAAAGTTAAATTAGATGCACTTCTGCATAAGTCTTTCTGAACAACTTTTCAATATTTTTCTGTGTATTAATTCGTTTCACACTTAGCAACATTTCTCAAAATAAAAGGTCTTAATCAAGAATGTAGAACAATTTCATCACCATCTCACATATACCTGTAGTTGCAACTTTCCTCTCATCTGAACGGCTCACTACCTTGCTCTTTGCTGAAACACTGGAGCGTAGTTTTTTGGCTGAAAAAACAAAACGAAATGCTTTCCCGAAACTAAGAACATGAACATAACATTTTCACATAATATTCAACTCCAAATCATGCAAACTTCATCATCACAATCTGCATTATTTCATAAGTAAGTCTCGTTATTGTGAAACACACCTTTAAAGGAAATACTCCCTTTTGTATGCTTTGCTGAAAAATCCGGCAGTCTCCTTGCTGCTAACAGAACAACAACTGATTACTATTTTTATCTTGTAAGCTAAATGAGATAAAAGAAATGCGATATGAATCAAGCACAGTTAGTAAACAAAGTTCCAATCCATCTAGATCTAAGTAAACAATGGATTATCTAGGCTAATCCTCAATATCAAACACCCTGCATCAGTTTAGTTTCATACCTCGAACCTCAGGCTCTTCGCCTTCTTCACTATCCTCGATAGTGATAGTAGCATTACTCGCAGCTGCCTTATCAAAACTCATCCTCTTCGCTCTCAACTTATCAATGGCCAAAACAGCCTCAAAGCTTTTGCGCTTCAGTTCCTGCACGATGCCATCCGCCTCAATTTCTTTCGCCTTCAACGCCTCTATGGTTTTATCCAACCCAATTTTGGCCACCCTTTCATCAATCTCCTCGCATTTCCTAACCACCTTCTCCCCAACACCCAAATCCAATTTCCCACCCCTCGATTTCTCGAATTTCTCCTTCATTTGGACGATCATTTCACTCAACTCCTCACATCTCCTCCAACTCTTCTTCAGCTTTTCCTCCAAATCACATTTCTCCAACTCTGTGTAGCCCTGAGTGTACTCCAGAGAATCAATCTGTTTCTTCAATTCATCACGCTCTCTCACGAGAGACTTCTCCCGCTCAATCAATGTATTCTGTAGCTCATCAAATGACTGCTTAATGAGTCTGATCACATCCGGAATCGGTGAGGCCGGAGCCGGATCAACCGCAGGCGCCGGTTCTCTGCTAGAACTCATTTTTTCTCAACAATGTAGTATCTGCACTTCTCTAATCCCACATGCAACAGAGGTTTTGTGCGATCAATAACAGATCAAAGCATAATAAACCAAAATCAATAGGGGAAAACATGCCAATTGCGCTCATACAATTTGAGACGGTAATGCAGTGGAGGTGAGGGCTAAGTAATGATACTCACAATTTGATGCCTTGTTGCAGAAATTGGGATGTTTTCGTCGCAAATTGCAACTACTCTGAAGACTCTGCTATGCTCCGGCCTCCGTTTGTGTGTGTGAGTGAGAGAAAGAGAGAGAGAGAGAGAGGGAAGGGGGGTGGAGCCGTCGAGGCGTGGAGAGTGGGATAGTGGAGAACTATATAACGCTTACTTTTATGTTTTGTAAGGTGACGGACAATTTTCAACGTGACAGAGAGGGGGAAAATCAAGGAAGTAAAGAAGAAAGTGCAGAAAAGAATCAAGTTTTAAAAAATGGCGGAGAGTAAAAAGAACCAAATATCTCATATTTACAAAACTATTTGAGAATCTAATCACCATCAGAATTCACACTCTTCTCCTAAATTTCTTAATCCTATTCTCTTCTACATCTCCTTTGACTCATTTTTGGAGTGGCTCTGAGTTTTCTCACCTCTTTCTTCAAATCTCCCATTTCAAGTTTGATCAGCTGTGGAAGTGATGAAGCGAATGTTTCACGTCCGTTGATCTAAACATGATCAAACGGATGATATGTAATGTACAGATCGAACTACTTAGAACCATTTGGACCATTAAAACCTCTATAATTTAATATTACTCTATAAATTATAAATTCTCTAAAATAATAAAATATTCCGATCCCGACTTAGGCTTTTGTAAAAAATCATCAAATTCGATAAGATAATAAGATAATAATATTTCGGAAAATCTCTTTATAAATATTAAGTCCCATTAAAACTCTAAATTAATAATTCATAAATATTACAATTATAAATATTATGATAATTTGTTAAAAGATAAATATTATACTTTGACTAATTTTAAAATAATATTTTTCTCAACCACTCTTGTAAATCGTTTTTAGTGCATGTGGAATGGTCCTTTTTTTTGTTGAAACATGATGGTCTCTCTTATACTCACATAATGCTTTATGCATTTGATCATTCATGGATGATTTTGCGATGTCTTTTAGATGAGAAGACATGGTTGGGTGTTAAGCATTATTTTATTTCCATATTGAGATTTATATAGTATATGTTTCA
>JAYJMF010000085.1:2876594-2890953 GCA_036873715.1 Salvia sclarea
TTCATGTCTTCATACATGAATTCAACTACCTTCCGCTGTTAACTTTTAAATCTTGAAGTCTCGTATGTTGAGAGTCAAATTCTATACATATATTATGGGTTAGACATCTACAAATTATAACTATGTGTGTTTCAATTAATCAAGTATAACTCCGATGCTTTGACAACCATACTTGATTGTTGATTTCTACTTGATTACAAACATTGCATCCTTCTTTGGGAACTAAATAAATAAGTCCTTCTTCATAAACCAAACAAACAGTCAGTTAGCCGATTTTTCACACCCCAGTCGCGGTCCGGTTAGTTAAGTAGTGTTTAGAAAGCCGGGCTGTGACAGATGGCTTGGACGAAGTGTGAACGAGCGTGCTGGGGATGTGCTAAGGCCTTTTGGGATGTTGCTTGGTCTGCTTATGTGGTTTGAGTTTGTGGCTACGATATACACTGCAAACCTTAGATCCTTGGAAGCCCTTGAGCAGATGTGTTGTGCGTGTCGTCTCGAGTAAAGTCATGTTGTCGCTTGAAAAGAACTTGTTAAGCTTAAGTTTGTGATGTGGAAACCTCTAAGACAACTATATTATCGTTTATCTGACTCCGCTGCTTTCCTAATACAAAATTATGGTTTTAAATAGTTAATTCCTTTTAAATATTGGTGATTTGAATAACATATTTGCTCATAGGCAAACGACCCGTCAATTCCGCATAGGGTGGGGTTGGCGGGCTGTCACACAATAAACATGATTTGAATAAGAAAATGGATCAAACTCAAACTCTATGCTAAACCCCTACAAGGACCGATTCCTATCTTATTTTTATCCATGAGATTTTGATCTTGTTTGTGTAATTTGAGATCATAGTTGAGTTATTAGCATGATTAATGCTTAGAATAATTTATTTAGAATTTTTCAAGCATTGGAAAAAGGATTTTCAAATTTTAGTTAAATTATGGAGTTTCAAAGTTTATATACATGTTGATGTTATATGGCTCGACTGATCATGCATTGTAGTTTAGTAAACATAATTATGCATGATTATATTGAATTATTGGAGTTAGAATTACTCCTATATCAAAAACTATAAATTTCAAACAAAAGGGGATGTCTAAAATACATATGTAGAGGTTTTATTTGTTTGATCTATTATTATATGTAAGATAAGGAATAAATATAGTGATTAATGTGAATTTATGGGATTTTATTTCCTAAGTATGAAATATAAATTTTAACTGAACAGGAAACTGCCAGTTTCTGTGCAGCCACTTAGACAAATTTTTAAGACAATCTTCACTCACTTTATTGCTCTCAAATTTTTACCATAGCTTCCTTATGATGTCTAGTGAGTCTATATTTAATTTCGTAATTTTCTGGATAGTATAAGGTATTTAATAAATTCATGGAAAATGACTGCACGAAGCTGTCATGGTTGAAATCCGAAAATTATAAGTTAATTAGAAGGAAGTATGACGATGATTATGTAAGTTAAGTAAGATTTAAAGGTTAAAAATTATTAATAAGGATGCAATGACCCGAAAGAAGCCCATAATCCCTAGTAACCAAGTTGAGGTAAAAGATCAGTTATAAGTACATCGAAAGATAGTAAAGTTTTGAAGGAATTACTAAGTTAAGGATAAGTTAAGAGATAAGAATAAGTTTCCCTATGACTTAACAATACTCATCCTCGTTGATAATGCGTGATAGACGCGAATATGAGTTGATTTGAGCATGAGGGGCATAGGGATAAAGAGGGAAGAACAGGAGGATGAAGGGATAATAGGAGTTTAGTTCCTTTAGTCAAAGGAACATCGAGGCGGGCTTTCTAAACTAAAACCTATTTTTATGCCAATTTATGAAAGTTATTTGTTTATGCATGATTATGAAAATTATTTATGCATGCATGATTTTGAGGCATACTGCATATGCACTTCATGGCATGGTATAAGAAAGAAAGGTTACCTATCTACAAGTTATGGACGACGTCGGGCCTATGCTGGAAGAGCTCCCAGTATAGGTTGTGTGCACACGAAAAAGGACCGTGAGCTTGCTGCTTGTGGGCCGGTCATAAGGGTAAATAGGATATGATGGTGTCTGGAACTGCGTGGACCGGCATAATGAGGAATTGACGGAATGTATTATGCCATGAAAAGTACATGCATCAAGAATTCTATTGCATAAGGAAAGTTATTTTTATAAATTGGCAATAGCCCACTGAGTACTTTTCGGTACTCATGCCCTGCATGTGTTTTCCTTGCATGCAGGTTGAGCTTGAGATGGAGATGGAGTGAAGTGTTGAGCCGAAGCCCAGAGTTATATGTCTTCATACATATAACTCAACCACACTTTCCGTTTCTGCGTTTATTTAATTTCTTTTAATCCTCCGAGTTCAATTATTTGAAATATGTTATGATTTAAGGATGAAATTATTGTTATCGCTGCTTAAGAATTTTGATTGCATTGATGACTGAATTTGTTTGATGGATATAATTGATTGGTGGTTGCTGATGATGATTTTGGTAAACTGTTGGTGGTCGGCAAAGTGCCGTTGTGGTTGTTTATTTTTGGGGATTATCCATTTTCTAAACGAAACTCTGGCGAAATTTTTATAAAATTTTACTATCAATTTCAAAATATTTGAGAAATATAACATTTTTATGAAATATTCCTCATTTTACTTTTCAATAAATTTTCTTCTCATTTTTTTGAAAAATATTCATTTAAATATTTCTACATAACTTTTCTATTATTCGTTACAAATAATTTCCTAAAATTTCCATAAATTTTGTAATTAAAAGTTAATTGTCAAGGATTAAGTTAGGTCACGACTTGATTACTTAGTTAATTATTTAATTAAGTAGTCGGGTCGTGACAAATAGTGTGGGGTCATTTCCAAAAATAGGTGTGCATAATCTTGTGGAACGTTTCAAAATGACAAAATATGCATAATCTTGTGGAACGGAGGGCGTAAAATGTTTGTAAAGTTTATGAGATGCAATTTCTCAAGAACTAATAACTTGTTAAAACGTTATGAGAATTGTGACATATTGAGAAAAACCTCAAAACAAATGAAACTAGAAAGATATATGTTTGAAAATAACAAATTAAATCATGGTACTGTTATTTTTGTAACTCTTTATTGTTTCTTATAACGCTACGAAAAATAAGTTAGTGGTGAGGAGCTTAGTTTTGGAGAATTTATAAGTTGTCTAGGCTTATTTTCACATCTTATAAGCTGATTGATAGCTTAGTTTGCCACACATTTTTCAACGACGTATAATTTATTTTGAGCAGCTTACAAACACAATCAAACATCCTAAATTACAAATCTGATCCCTAACCAGGATTCTTAACTCAATCTTAATCAAGACTTAATAGTTTGGAATCCCCAAGCCAACTTTTGTCCGCTTCAGTTCTACTTTCTCATATTTTATAATGGTCTTGCAAGAGGTTCATGCAATTGAAGCTCCAAAAGAATAAATTTTTTAATAAAAGAATAGTTTATCTTCTTGTAGGTCCTTAATAGATTTTGCACGATGAATTTTGAGTTATATCAAGTCAGAAACTAAATGGATTTATTTTTCATCTCATGCTACCACACTATTATATATATCACGATCTACCATACTTGTTTCTCTATTCATCTAGGTCCTTTTAATGAATAGAAAGATATTCGTATTTATTTAAAGATATATCTTTCACTAAAATAGTTATATGACCATAGCTTTTTATTGTATAACTATGTCCCTGAGCTCGAGGTTTTAATTTTTTTTCATCGTAGTGTACTCGTTAACTTCATATTTATGAATTACTAAATTGTCTTTCGCAAAGCTCATAGTGTGATTGTGCTACGGCAAAATAAACTAACTTGAAAATGGGATAACATGTTTTATAGGACATGAGTTCTAGTATCAAAAGGGTAACATGAAGGACTCTCTTCCAATAAGAGACTATCGAAACAAGGTATCCAAAATTTATAAGATTTTACACATTCGATCCGAGCATGGCTTAGAGAGTTTTGGCTAAGCTTTGTTTAGAGAGCTTTCAAGCGTCAACATCTTATAAGATGTAAGCAAATAAATAAATAAAAGAAAGGAAATTAAAAATAAATAAATAAAAGAATTATTTTTCTAAATGAATGTTGCTTATGAATATGGTTATGCTGGAGAAATGACAAACTCGAAGCTTACAATGCTGGATTGAAAGAGCACCCTACCATAAGAGCTGGATTGGAGTATGATTCATGATCATCCATCTGAAACAACAACCCACCGGCCAATGCCCCCTTCTTTTTCGCTTCGACTAAACCATTCTTAGGGGTGATTACTACATACCATTACAATACAATTTACAATTATTCAACTCTAATAATTGATTGATGTGAAGTAAGCAGGTGCTTGTAGGGTTAAAGTAAGCTCCTAACCCTAAATTTCGCAATTTTCGGTCAGGTTGCACTTTGAGTTGAGGGATTTAAAATCTATCCCAAATCCCAGCTCACTTGGAAAACAATTCAAGATTAAAACAACAGAACCCAATTTTATATCAATCGAAACAACCACAATAGACATGCTACTGATTTGTAATCCACCAGTCCAAATGCAAGCTGAATATTCCCTACATATTAGTACAATCCACAATGCCTAAGTAGTTAGTTTGCAAAATGTGTAGAAAAAGCATCATATTATATAATTTTCCTGCAAAAAAGGGAGCACTGTCTCCAGAAAACAGGGCCATTAACCTTAAAAATGTTTTCTTCTAGACATGCTACTTGTACATTAAATTCCATCTCTACGAAGTGCAAATTTTAGCTAGAAAGGCATAAGCTTTTAAATTTTTTGCATGGAGTGCATTGTGTGCATACCCACAGGTGGGAGGCTCGCAGAGACAACACCAGTAGAACTGGAACCACAGGATGCTCCAAGAGGGAGAATCATCGGCTTGATTGCTCGTCGTGGAACTGCAAGACTGCATCTAGCAACCTGTTCACCAGCAACAAAAGTAATATAACCAATTGGAATCATGTATGAACTGCTCCATCACAGAAGCAAAGCCATGTCAATCAAACCTTGTTCATCAAGGGGAGAATAGTAAAATTACAAATGTCGTAAGCCACAACACCTCTAGAATCACAACCACACTTCCAAGTTTAAAAAGTAAAAACCTACTTCAAAGCTTGTTCCTCCTACGATCAACTGTATACTGGAACAAACTCCTTGAATTGCTGCCCTTCACCCAACCTAATCACCGAACTACAGGACTTGTCAACTTCCAAGTGCAACGCGTTGGCAACTGACTTAGAATTAAAATAGTGGCGTGCTCCACTATCCACTATCTCTATTACTTCATCTCCGATGATTTTCCCCTCTAACTTAATGTATGTAGTTCATTGAATCCCCAGGCAGCCACATGTGATAGCTCCATGATTTGTGATGAGGCTCTTCTTCCTCAATATTTGTAATCCCTCCAGGCTGAACAGGGAGTTCTTATGTCGGGGTCTCTTTACAACTGGGTTCAGCAATAATCTGCATCTGAATAGATAGCTAATTCCTATCTTCAGACTTCTTATAAAGCAAACCCTTTCCTGGTGTCATCTTTAAATACTTCAGTATTCCATAGACTACACACACCAATGTGCTCGAGGAGGTTCAAAGAAATCTCGACTAATGACTCAATCAATACTTATCCTGGACTCTATCAGGAACTCGTAATTATTAATTATAGTCAATAATTATCCAGTAACAAGCATTTTTATGAGTAGGTGCCCTAAAAGCATTTATAAATAAAACCAAAATCAACAAATACGCACAATTTAAACATTGATAAGTATAAATAGCTTTTATTGGTGCAATAAGTATAATTAATTATCTAAATCATACAAAAATTTGATTGGAAAAAAGGAAATTAATACTCCCACCGTCCACCAAGAGCGTGGCATTTTTGCCATTTTTGGCACTTTCCTTTTTGCGGCGCACACTCCTTACAATTCAATTTCAAAATCACTCATTATTTACCAAAAAACCACACCGTTACCCTCTTTAACTCCACATGGTAAGACCGTTTCTCAATTCAGAAAAATATCTACCAAAGATTTATTAAAACCTATGCCATCACCCAAGTGTCAGACTCTTGGTGGACAGAGGGGGTATACAATTATTTTTCTAGTTTTGAGATCCCAAACATTTTCTAGCTTTAGTTTCAAGTAAAAAGACCAGCTCTTACATGAACAAATGCATATAATCACGTAGTCATCATTGTCTTCTTCATTGTCTATTATTAGTTTTGGACATTGTATTTTAACTTAAGTTTATTTTTACTCGTTACTATTGTTGCTCTATTTTGTTATTAGCTTAGGATCAAACTCTCTCGTCCTTGATGCTTTATACACACAATATATATTACTCCCACCATCCCAACCAAGTTGAGGCACTTCTTTTGGGCACGAGATTTTAGGAGAATTGAAAATTAGCATAAAGTGGTGATAGAAATATATATTATTTAAAGTTGTGTGTCTAATAAAGCTATCTCAAAAGGAAACGCCTCAACTTAGTTGGGACGGCCCCATAATGGAATATGCGTCTACTTAGTTGGGACGAGGGGAGTACTAGTGTTGGTTGTTTCAGAGATACTTATGATACACAAGCCATGTTCCAATGTCACTTTGGTTTTTCATGCAAATTTATAATCTATACTAATACTAAAAGAGCGTTGGTTTAATTTTAATTGCCTAATATATCCTTATTATATATTTAATTTTAAGGGTAATTATGTAAATTATTGATTACCTATTTATATAAGAAATACCTATTAATATAAGAATATAATTACATATTTATCTATAAATCCATAAATCTATTTATATAAGAATTACAATTATCTATTCATCTATAAATATATAAAGTTAACCAACTCCAATCATATTACGGCTTCTACTTACTGGATCAATTGATGGAGACCATTCTTGACAATCAAATTAAGCCAAAACTTTAACTAATTAATTAGTAGTAACTGACAAAAATTTATTACGGAGAATAAGAAAGTGGTATTTTTGTGTGTAAAGTGGTAGAACCCACTAAATTGACTAACTTTTCAAGGGAAATTTATTACTTTTTATGGCATGTGCCATTACTAATAGGACGGTCTAAAATGGCAATGGTGCCATTACTAATGGCTCGAAGGGAGTATCAAATATAAACTTTTATGCAAGCTGGATGTCTAACAACTCAATGAGACAGCATCAAGATGCACAACCATATAAAAACCATGTGTGTTGAGTCGTAAAGCTAGCAACAAGACAATTTTTATACGATAAACAGACTAGTTCAGGCCAACAAACAATAGCTTTTCCCACCTATACTATTAAGTACACAGACAATGCAAACTGAACATGAATCCATTAAGTTTCCTGAAGTTTTTACAAGACATACATAATATGTACCCTTGATTCAGGCAAGCAGCAAGAAAGAGTTGAAAGTGCAATGGGAAAGTGTTGTACCTCCCCTTTAGCAGGTACACAGGCACCAACTGGTTTGGAATATGATTCTGACCTGTTACAGACATTTAGTGCAAGAAGTGGTAACATATTGAATAGTGCTAACTTAACACAGTTTTTTAACACTAATGACTAGTACCAGCTCCGGGGCAATTTCTCCATGGCAGTTTTGGTCTTTTTTATTGCCTAAACATCAAATATGGATTTAGTTAAGGTTCATATATGCTGATGGTAGAGAATTCAAATTGAAACACTGCTATGGTACAAGAAAACAAACCTTGCTTATTCTGTCTCTGTTAAAAGTATTCTCATCTACCAAAAATCTGACCAGACCCTAGAGGAAAAAACAAACAACTTACCATCAAATTTCCATACAGGAAAACTGCTAAACAAACTAAAGATTTTCACTGAAGCCAATCACTTCTTCATCTGGATCTGCCCACTTTAGCTCAAGTTGATCACCAATCAAAACTGATGGTTCTCTAAAGAGCTTTCGCGTCTCCAAATATGGCCAATCAAATGGTATGTGGTATCTGTAGAAAGAGTATCCTTTCGGAAAATATTTCAGCATTGAAATCAAAATGAACTATAATAATCACGGGACACAAAGAAAAAGCAAAGGATTTCCCCGCACTTTATGCACTTCAATAACATTACAATAGTACTTCAATGGTAAACAATTTTCAAATGACACGTAAATTTTCTAGATTATAAAGAGAGCACCAACCACCAAAATAAATAAATAAATAAATAAATAATTCTAATCCGTACTGTAGAAAGTATATATTTAGTAGAATTTTGATTATGGTAATTTAGTATTAGGTTTTAATTAGCTTTCCTAGTTCTGTTAGGACTCTTGTTCGGTTGCCGAGATTTAATCTCATACACAACTAATCTTTTGTTCGGATAATAGGATGAGAGCCAATACTCAATCTATGTTTTTGTCTTGAATGCATAATCTCACGATAGTGAATCGCAGCTCTACCCCTGCGATAAAATAAATCTCCAGCTTAGATGTATTTTTATATTATTTTGCCCTTAGTTTATCATCTTCTCTCTCCTTTTCTTCTTGGTACTGGTTGTGGTTAATTAATGGCAGCCTCACCGGGTGCAAGCTGCGGTATTCGTCAAATTCTGGGAAAAGGGGCTCGCCTCGGCAGTTTATCGCCAGACTCTGAGGGAAAATGGGGGAAGCCGGTGATTTCAGAGATACAAAATGGAGGATCAGTTGTTGCGATTTTGATTGAGACAGTAGAGTGAGAAAGATAAGAGAAGGGAAATGGTGAATTAAGGGAAACGAAGAGTGAGAATAAAAATGGTGAATTGTAAAAGAAAGAAAAATGGTGAATTGAATTTGGGGTGTTTTGTTGCTGGAAATGGGAGAGAAGATAAATTGGAGAGAGAGAAGAGATGTACGAGTATTAAATTCAAATAATAAATTCACTATTAAATTAAGATAATAAAATAAAAATTCCCTTATATAAAAATAGTCAATCAAACCAAACACCTCCTTTTATAGAGATTTAATCTTACCTTCTCCTATATTATATCTCATTCTCATAAACCAAACATCCCCTATATAGGTGCATTATGAGTTGATGAATATACAGAAAATTAGTCCCACAATATGTTTCCCACATATCGTTTTATCATGTACCATTAGCTTGAAAATTTGCATGGCTACCCTAACAGTCAGATGTAAAGAATGCATTTCTTCATGAGGATGCAAAACAAAAAGGTCTAAGTTCCTTGTTTGGAACAAAAAGTACAAATATGCAAAGGGTGTAAATTGAAGAACTCTACAAACAGTTTGAAGCATTGCCTAGCATAAATGGTTTGAGGAAATCAACTCACTTTCAGCAAGGCCTAGACTGAAGGCCAAATAAATATGTTCCGTACGCATTCAAGTATATAGCTACATATGAAGAAAAACAACAGAGCAGTAAAGAACCTCCTCCTATAGGGCTAGCTTTGTTTTTTCTTTTTTTTCTTTTTTTGAAGAAAAAGGGATCAAAACCTCCATAAAGGGGTTTCTTACTGCAATGTGCAATCATATTTCAAATCTAATTAAGATACTGGTAAGCCCTTTCAAAGTATCAGTTCTAAATTTTATAGTCACAAAAATTTGAAAGTTCAAATATAAAAATCCACACAGGTATAGCGATGAGATTCGGGATCCATAAGAAGCTAGGAAGCACGGGGACGGGAAAGAAATACAAATACAATACGAAACAAAAACAATACACTAATTTCCCAAAAATACGCTTATTAAGAAGTCTAATAGAAACGCTCGTCTCCACTCAAATAATTGAACAAAAAAAAGCATACCACCTTTCTTTATTAATGTTCTCAAGAATGTGCTCCAATGAGCCGTGCTGGTGGATTAGTTTCAAGGCAGTCACTCCTCCAATCCCTGAGAAATGAAAAGAGCTTATGCACTGATGTGATTAAAGTATAAACATGATGCAAGAGAAAACATTTACAGACAAATACATGTAGCTGTAATGTCATTGGAAGCAAAGTCCACACTACACACCCTTCTCAATGAATCTCATTATTAGTATATTATTAGTAAATAATTCAAGGGTGTGTCTGAACATTCTATCCAACTCTAGTAATTCAACCAAAAATATAGAAATTTGCAAACTCTAGGAGGGACAACCTTTTATCAGACTAACAAGAAAAATCCTCTGTGCCTTACGAAATTTTCAATAAAGTAATGAGTAACAATACAAAGAATATAAAGTATTGCTATTTTATTTGACAAAAATTGAGACACATCAGAAATTGTAAATTCTGTTATACTACTTTTATTTGCTTTATATATAAAGTACATTAAGTTTGTCCCATTCCCCAACAACAAATACAACTGGCAAAGCAATATTACCTCTAATGCTCTCACAATAATCACAACCACAGAGTATACAAAGATCAATAAACTGATCCATGGTAAGGTTCAATTCCTCCAAAACCTGTGAATTGGAGAAATGAAAGGAAAAACGAGAAATGAAGCAAAATGTGAATAAAGAGAAAGGAAAAGAACTAAATCAGAAATTTACACAATCAGGACTGGTCAGCATTAGTACCTTTGAGACTTTATATTCAACCACAGGGATTCGTTTGGATGTAGGATCCATCAAATGGCGAAGAAACCGGGGAGCCCCAAAAGCCAGGGAATCCATATCCTCGGAGGCGACAGCATAAACCTTAAGTGCAAAAAGAGTCTATAAAATTAGAAACATTTCAACAAAAATTAACTAGGAACGTTATGGATAAAAGCACAAATCATGGTGAAACATTTGTTTTTTTTTTGTAGTCTGGAATCAAGAATCTATAGATGCTCGTAATAGAAAAGTCCACATCTCCTAAAAAAACATAAACAAAATTCAACTGATAGATGTGGTTGTTGTAGTAATATGCATCATAGCTTTTAAATTATATTTAAATATTCGTAGACAATCATGAAAAAGAAATATCCTTACTTTGCCTTCTTTACAAAGTGCAGCACACTGTGATTCTGCTTCACAGGGAGCCTAAGTGAGTGCCAGAAGAAAACTGTTATCATAGATGTGAAAAAAATCTCTTTCCTCCAGAAGAAAAGCTTACCAAAGAAGCATATTTCATGTAGAGGTAGAGCTATGAACTCTATGAATGTAAAGAGTTCTGTAGAAATCAATTTCAATCACCTCAACCACAGGGACACCCATAAGCCTAAGAAGCTTTTTGCAGTCCTCATAATGCTGATCAGTGGCCTGTATTAACAAGAAAATGCAATATCTATGAATCAGCTCCACATAACTTCATAGCTTTGCAGTTTGCATAATTGAAGATTGGAATAGGCAAAGGAACTCTGAGCAGAAAATTGATAGCAATAATACAGCAAGAAAATATTTAAAAGCTTATGAGACAGGTGACTACTTAAACTTCAACAGTCATGTAGAGGTAAATTCTTAGGGGTCATTCTAATACATACTACTAAAAGAGCGAAATTCACATTGCAGATGTGGAGCAGCCACCTAGTGACTAATTACCTCCACTTAACCATTAGGCACTAGCTACCTAGCTACTTAGTTAATGATTTAATGGGGCTTTCATACTTGGAGCCTTTTCTGAATGGCTTCTCTTAACCTATAAACACAAGAACTCTTACTTATGATGCCCCTAGAGGAATATAGCTTCATATGTGACCTCACCCCTCATTGGACCAAAATGTAGTTTACTAAAATGTCTAGCTTCCATATAAGTAATTTAAATTTTTATGATTACATATGTGAAAACCTCTTGAAATACTTCCTTCAATCAATAGCAAATTGTTCAGTTGAATCAAGGGTTCGCGTTGCAGTTAGTGAGATGGCTAGCTTCAATAAAACTTGTTTAAATTTTTTATCATTACACTAGTGCAAACCTCTGCAAATAATTCCTTCAATGAAGGCCATATAATTCAGTTGAACCAATTTGCATTTTTCTCTATATTAAGTTAGATAAGAAAAGGTTAGGGTGTGGAGGGATTAGCAAACTCAATTCTTATATAATTCTACTTCTAATCAAATTTTCTGTTTTGCAGAAACTACCTATTCAGATGGGCTAGAACTGAGAAATGAGAGTCACAATCTCTTAGGGAAGAGCGTTAAAGAACGTTTCTATAAACTAAGATGTTACTTTCATAAATTAAGGGACTGTCAGTTAAAAGCATTGCAGGAGCTCACTTTTACTGTTCTTTTGCTATATTTCTCGATATCCTCCTTGTTGCCTTTCTGCAATACACAAAAAATATTATGCAGTTATAAACTATAAACATCAAAAGGAGGTACTGTGATAAGGTTTGTCGAAGGGCAATGTCATGTGAAACAGTGGGAGAATAGGAAGAAGGTTGTAAGGACTACCTCCAGTGCATCATTTAGATCCTTTGTAGCATCAGCCCTTTTTAAAATTCTGCATATGGAATATTAACTTCTCAATTTGCAGTAATCTGACAATTGATGAAAGTTGAAATTATGAAGCAAGGAAAAGTACCAAATACCTCTTTGCAAGCTCTTGTCTCTTCAAATCAGGAGGCGTACCATCAAAAACATAGCTACCATCATGAAGATTAATATTTTCAGGAAAATTCACAAAAGATTTTTGCAACATGATATGAACAAGAGTATATCAAAGTGAAGAAACATTACACAGGCTTTATTCCAGCTTCCAAAAGTCGGATTGTCCTCGTCAACATCCCTTGTAAATGACTAAGGAAGCCAAAGCACGAATTATTGATTTTACCAGTAGTGCCTATATTCACTTCGAAAAAGGGTAACATACTAAATTCTAAATGATCTAGATTTAAATATTTAACCAGCATCATCGTTCCATGTATATTTTTAGAGAGGGGCAGGTTCTATACAAACGGGACAACTGCTGCAATTCAGTTCACCAAGTCCATGTCCATTTTCCTTTGTATTATTATGTATTTGAAATATGTTAAAACCTTGCTTCTGGAGTCTGAACAGACGGAATACCTTGTGACTTCACCAGCTTCATTAGTAAGTGTTTGAGTACCTTGTCTTCCAACAACTATCTGCAATTGTGAATAACCAATAAATCACCAAATCCATGCAATACCAATATTATGCTCTCCAGAATTTTCTCTGCAACTTTCTGTAGTTAAGCGCTCAGCACTTTATTAAGAATCTAACTAGTAACTTAAGAGTTTCTACAAACATATATATAAAAATACCAAAAAAATGTAGAGCAATTATGGCCAAGTGATACGGAATTATCCTTTCAACAGGATATTAATATATGTATGTATATACTTACAAGGAATTGGTAAATGCTCATGCTAGCATCAATTGCAATTTCCCGGCCAAAATAGCTTTCGAATTTCTGTTGTTTCATCGCATTCGGCGCATTGTCCGCCAACAGCTTCGTCAAACCCTATAATAAAAGGGAAATTAGTCGCAATTTTGCAGTTTGGTCAGTCGAAAGAAATTTCCGAAAGAAGCCGTAAGGAAACCTTTATCCCCATTATTTGAATTGCAGAAAACTGGAAAGAGGAATGATATGAAATTTCCTTTGTTTTGGATAATTGAAGAATATGGTATGGGTGTGGTCTGTATAGTTTTTTTTTTCTTTCTTTCTGAATGAAGGAGGGAGGATGTGTAGCCGTTTAATTCTTTCCCACCCTCAGAGTTAGATGTGTGCAGAGGTGTCGAAAAAAGCTCGAATCAGCCCGTCCCGACGGACCAGCCTGGTCCACCCCGTACTTATGGGCGGCTTAGATCCTATAATAACCCCGCAGGCTAAGCCCGCCGTTTATATTATAATTTAATAATATTATTTATTATTTATGTTATATATTAATTTAAAATAAAATTGGATTTATTTCCCCTATCTAAATGGTTTTTTAACACTTATATTCTTAATATTGATATTATATATTGACACTTAGACTACCCCCAGCGATCACTCTTGCTGGGAGTCACATGCAAAAGACAAAATTGAGATTTTAAAAATAAATGATAAAGTCATGCTTTTCCTTGATCTAGGCGCCGCAGCGACCTTCAACTTCACAATGTCATCCTATTTTTTTAATATAAAGTATTCATTATTTTATTATTTTTATTGATACATGGCATTATTTAAATAAAATTCAAATGTATATATTTTATGCAAGATAAATCTATTTTTTAAAAACTTAAAAATATATCAAAATTCTATTTTTTTTTTCTCTATATACAGAACCTATTTTTTGACAAACACATAGCAAACTCAAACATTTCTCATTTCTTCATAGTTTTCATTCTCATTTTCTCTTTCATCTATTTGCTTCCATTTGAATTTATGGATCCAAATCATCCGAATAATTTTCCAAATTCTCAAAATCTTCCACATTACCCAAATTC
>JAYJMF010000085.1:2891053-2906079 GCA_036873715.1 Salvia sclarea
TAATGCACTGGAAATAGCCTTGGAGCTGCTTGGCTCTCAATCTTGTAACTGGGCCTCTCAACTGCAACTCCGGGTTCAATTCATCAGTGCTGGGTCTCGGCTCATCAGTTGGTAATGGTAAGTCTATTCCCATTTCTTCCATTGGTACTACTGTGTTGCTCATCAGTTGGTAATAGTAAGTCTATTCCCATTTCTTCCATTGGTACTACTGTGTTTCCTTCTCTTACTAATTCCTCTCTCAAATTTAAGACTATCCTGCTAGTTCCCCAAATCACAAAAAATCTTATCAGCATATCTCAGTTTACTCGTGATAATCATGTCTTCTTTGAGTTTCATTCACATTGTTGCCTTGTGAAGGACTCGAAAACCAAACAACCCCTGCTGAGGGGCAATCTCCACAAGGGGCTGTATCAGCTTGACCTATCCAAACTCAAAAGATCCAAGTCTACATCTAGTCTGTTTTCTGCACCTAGTGGTGTTTGTTTACTTGTCTCTAAAGAAAATAGCACTGTTTCTTTTTCTTCTCCTACTTGTATTGTACATCACAGTGATTGTCATGATGAGAAAACAAGTAGTTCTAGTGCTTATGCCTTTTCTTGTAAAACAACCTTTGTTCCTCATTCTGAAATAAATAAATGGCATAAAAAACTGGGCCATCCTCATGTTTCTGTCTTATCTCGTGCTTAAACTGTTAAATCTTCCTGCAAATGTCTCCACTCTTACCTTTTGTGATGCTTGCTGTCTTGGTAAACTACATCAAACACCACATATATCTCAGCCACTTAACACCACCAAACCTTTCCAACTCATACATTCTGATGTTTGGGGCCCTGCTTATCTTCCCTCTGTGCAAGGTTACAAGTATTACCTGCATTTTGTGGATGATTACAGCAGGTACACCTGGATTTATCCTATCACAACTAGATCTGAAGTTCCAAGTCTTGTCCAGAAATTCTTCAACATGATAAAATGCCAATTCTCCAGTACAATTCAAGCTTTCCAATCTGACTGGGGAGGCAAATTTAGACCCTTAGTTTCTTTCTTTCAAACCCAGGGAGTGCATTTTCAGCACCCTTGTCCTCATATACACTCTCAAAATGGAAAGGCAGAGAGAAAGCATCAGCACATAGCTGATGTTGGGCTCACTCTCCTTGCTCAAGCTGTTATTCCTTTTCCTTACTGGTGGCATGCCTTTGAAGCATCTACATATCTTATAAATCGCCTTCCAGCCAAAAACCTATAAATACAGTCATCATACTCAATCCTCTTCCATAAACAACCTACCTACAAACACCTCAAAGTTTTTGGCTGCTCCTGCTTTCCATTTCTAAAACAGTACAACAATCACAAACTTCAGTTTAGGTCAGCGAAGTGTGTTTTCCTAGGTTATAGCAATCATCACAAAGGTTACAAATTTCTCAGTGAGTCAGGAAGAATATACATTGCAGACACAGTTAAGTTCAATGAACATGAGTTTCCTTATTCTGATCTTTTCCCTACTTCTCATCCTGATCAGAACACCTCTGTTACTCTTCCACCTCTCACTCATATTCCACCAAATCCTCAAGCAGAGTCTCCACCACCCTCACCAGATCCATCTCCACCACCCTCACCACCATCCTCACCTCCTCATCCTACACCATCACCACCTCCTTCCCCACCATCTCCTCTTGTGCAAAATGCACACCCCATGGTCACAAGAGCTAAGAAAGGAGTACACAAACCTAAAGTGTACTATGTTAGTATAACTCCAAAATCACCCAACTTTTCTACCCATGCTCCTTTTGCTTTTACTATCTCTCTCTCACCTCCTTCTGGTGCCATTCTTTCCTTACCTTTATCTTTAGATGAGGCATTACAGCATCCAGGGTGGTTTGATTATATGAACCAAGAGTTTGATGCAATTCTTGGCAAAGGTACTTGGAGATTGATACCTCCTAGTCCTGATCAGAAAGTTATCAGCAACAAATGGGTGTTCAGAGTTAAGTTGCATGCTGATGATACTTTGGATAAACTAAAAGCTAGGTTGGTAGCAAGGGGTTTTGAGCAGTTAGCAGGTGTTGACTTCTCAGAAACCTTCAGTCCAGTTATGAAGCCTTCTACAGTACGGCTAATGTTCTCTCTTGCAGCCACAAGAGGGTAGTCAATTAAGCAGATAGATGTAAACAATGCCTTCTTGAATGGAGAACTGACAGATACTATCTACATGTCTCAGCCTCCTGGTTTTGAAGATCAAGAGCATCCTAATTATGTGTGTAAGCTTGATAAGGCTCTCTATGGCCTTAAACAAGCTCCAAGAGCATGGTATGATACTCTGCGTGCTGAGATTGGTTCCATGGGGTTTACAAGGTCTGAGTCTGATTTCTCCTTTTTTTTCAAGAAAACTGACAGCTCTCTCTCTTATTCTTGTATATGTGGATGATATACTTGTTACTGGAGATGATACTGCTCTTATTCAGCAAATAATTGATACTCTTCACTCTAAGTTTTCTGTTAAGAA
Source organism: Salvia sclarea (assembly GCA_036873715.1). Lineage (NCBI taxonomy): Eukaryota > Viridiplantae > Streptophyta > Magnoliopsida > Lamiales > Lamiaceae > Salvia > Salvia sclarea. Next base: position 2,893,554 of record JAYJMF010000085.1, read on the forward strand.
TCTGGGCAATGTGAATTATTTTCTTTGAGTTGAAGTTCAGAGAGTAAATGGAAGCTATTCTCTTTGCCAACACAAGTATATTCATGATTTGTTGGTGAAAACAAAAATGGTGGATAGTACAGCTTGTCCTACAGCTATGACAACTTCTACTAAACTTTCTAAAAATGTTGGGAAGCCTTTTGCAGACTCTACTTTGTATCGCAGCAGAGTTGGAGCGCTTCAATATCTCACTCTAACAAGACCTGACATTGCTTACACTGTCAACAAGCTTAGTCAATTCTTGTCATCTCCTATTGATCATCATTGGAGTGCTTGCAAGAGGTTGTTGAGATATCTTAAAGGTACAGCTTCATACAAGCTACTTTTTCATCCTTCTTCTTCATCACAGTTAGTGAGTTTTGCTGATGCGGATTGGGCAAGCTGTGTTGATGATAGAAGGTCTACTGGAGGTCACTGCATATTTTTTGGCAACAATCTTATCACTTGGTCAGCCAAGAAGCAGGATGTGGTGTCCAGGAGTAGTGCTGAGTCTGAATATAGAAGTCTTGCAAATGCTACCACTGATGTTATTTGGGTTCAAGCTCTATGTTCAGAACTTGGTGTTCAGCTTACTGCCCCGCACAAATTGTGGAGTGATAATCAAAGTGCTATATCTATAGCTAGTAATCTTGTTTTCCATGCTCGAACTAAGCATATTGAGTTGGATGTGCACTATATCAGAGAAAAGATTCAAAACAAATCTATTGAGGTGGGGTTTGTGCCCTCTGAAGAGCAGCTAGCTGATATATTCACTAAGCCTCTTGCAGAATCAAGATTTTGTGTGCTGCGTTGAAGACTGAATCTTGAAGAAGGTTCACCAGGTTAAAGTGGTTGGGTGAATATTAGAGTAAATATCTGTTATGCCATGTCAGCTCTTAGTCAACATTGAGTCAGTACACAGTCAACATGGAGAAAAGTCAAAGAAAGAAGTTAGGCGGTTAGGAAGTTAGTTAGATGATTAGTTAGCTTATTAGTTGAGCTAAGCTATCTATTCTTCTCTGTATATATCTTCATCGTTGTAATCTTCATTAGTTAGTTTTTGAGATAATGAAATCTAATTCCCAAATACTCTCTCTCTTCTAAATCAACACGTCTCAACATCGACGGAACGGAGGGGAGTAAGGTTTAAGTAAAAAATAATATACCCAAATTCATGATATTATTCATCATTGATAAAATACAAAACACGACATTTTATGCCACATGAATATTTAAAGATAAAATCATCCAATATAGTCTTTATGACTACCTCAAAAAACACAAACATGATAAACTTAAACTTAAGATTGAAGTTATTCCCACTCTACTATATTGTATCGTTTTTCTAAAATATATCACCTTCCAATGCAAACCTTTTACTACTTAAAATTTTAGGTAATGTTATTTGATCATGTTATGGTCACAATTAATATTTTTAAGGGTAATTCTATACATAGCCCCCAATTTAATAAAATAATAAAATTAATAATAAAATTACCATTTTACCCCTATAGGCTATAGCCCCCATTTAACTCTCGCAACCCCATTATAAACGGCTGGGAAACAGAAAACTAAGATCTACCTAAAAATCACACTTTACAATCTGTTTCTCCAGAAGAAATTTCATAATTCGTAGCACTTATCCTCGTAGAAAAACTCATCAAATAAATAAGGCATGTTTGTGTGCGAAAATTTATATCAATTCTTCAAAAAGTATAATAGTCCTTACTTGACTATTAAAACAATTTCGAAGAAGAATTCTAATTATATCGCTTCTTCAAAGAGGTTTAATTTGTTTGACGCAATTCCCACAAAGAATTCTTCCTTTTCTCGTTCTTCTTTTCCTAACACTATGTTTCATCAAGGTTGCTTGATTTCAATGTACGTAATTTTTGCAGGTTACTTCTTCGAGATATTAAGGGTTTAAGAGAAAAACTTCTACATCAAACTAATAAATTTTATCTACAATTTCTTCTTTGTGGTATGATTAATCCACAAAATATCCAATTTCTATTTCTCAAGAATATGTCTGCATTTTTATGCTAAATATTTTGTGGTTTCACAGAAGAGGGAGGAGATTCTATTTTCGTAGTCAAACTATTTATTAGACGAGTTCATCAGCAAGATGAGAAGTTTTCTGGGTTTTGGAATTTTTGTGGAGGAAAAGAAGAGATCGTTGATTTGGTGGCAGAAGGAGATATAGAAAAAAAGGGATTGTTGGTTTTCAAAGTTCTAAGCGGCTACGAATTGAGTTTTTTTGGTATAATGGGATTATGGGGGTAACATAGTACTTTTACAATTTAATATTATTATTTTATTAAATGGGGGCTACGATGAGTAAAATGGGGGCTACGAATAGAATCACCCTATTTTTAAATGTTAAATAATTTATGACCGCAGACAATGTGACTATATAGATTTATTCTTATGATATATGAATATGTATCTCAGTGGCCGAGCCATAATAATGAGCGAGGGACTTGACCTTCCTGAAACTTTTATATTTTCTTACTAATATTAATTGATAATTAGAATAACAAATATGCTACATATTATATTTTAGTTGCTATATTTATTTTCTCATTTTAAGGTTAGATTTTGATTTCAGGTTTATTGAGGATTTATAGTGAAATATAGAAATCAAAATTTAACCAAACTCATTCTTTAAATTAATATTTATAATTTGCTCTTTAGGTTAATACTATTAAGTTGGTAGTTATTATTATTTGATTATTTATTAATTATCAACAAACTAGCTATTTTTTTTAAAAGATAAAATGCTCCAGTGCTTTAATAATATAGTAAAACCTCTATAAATTAATACTCTATAAATTAATAAATTCTCTAAAATAATAAAATCTTCCGGTCCCGACTTGAGCATTTGTAAAAAAAAATCATCAAATTCGATAAGATAATATTTTTTTTTCGGAAAATTCTTTTATAAATATTACGTCCCATTAAAACTCTAAATCAATAATTCATAAAAATTAAAATTATAAATATTGTGGTAATTTGTTGAAATATAAATATTGTACATTGAGTAACTTTAAAATGATATTTTTTCTCAACCACTCTTGTAAATCTTTTTGAGTGCATGTGGGATGGTCTCTCTTATACTCACATAATACTTTATGCATTTGATCAATCATGGATGATTTTGTGATGTCTTTTAGATGAGAAGACATGGTTGGGTGTCAAGAATTATATTATTTCCACTTTGAAATTTATATAGTATATGTTGCATGAATATATTTACTTGGCTATAATAGTTATTTAAGTGTAACGAATTAATGTAAACATATATATTTAAGTAATAATAATGAATTGATACATGCGTCCATGAATATAATAGTTAATTGTTACAATGAATTGATATTATATATATGTATATATTGAATTAGTTACAAAGAATTGGTTAATGCATGGATATATTTAATGAAACATATATGAATTCATTTATCAGTACATATGTACTAAATTCGCCGAATTTAAAAGATCCCTCTTTTAACTAATAAAATATTAATTTATCGATATATTAATATCTCTCTAAATTAATAAAATCTCATCGTGCCAAGATTATTAATTTACAGAGATTTTATTGTAATGTATTACATTATAAACAACATTCAATTATGTAGAATAAGAATATGTAGGAAGCGTATAAGGAAAAAAATGAATTTAGTTGGGAACAACCTTCTGTTGTTCTAATAGAATAACCACAGCAAAGCCCTCCAACATGGAGGGCTTTGCCAAAAAAGTATTAATATTTCAATAAAATGTTGTAGAGCCTGCGGGCTCTGCATTGATGACCTCCATATTGGAGGGCTTAACATTTATTTATTTTTAAAATTTTTAACTTTTAACTAATTTAAATTAAAACTATACAATTAATTTAGTTCAAATTGTGGATAAAAGTTTATAGTTGAAAAAAAAATTCAGAAAAAAATATGAATAAAGAAGGAATATTTATAGTTCAAATTGTGGATAAAAAGGTGTATTTATAGTTGAAATTGTGGATAAAAAAAGAAGTATTTATAATTAAAAAAAAACAAAAATTTTAACAATAAGGAAATATGACGTGTCGCGACGAGGGGACGACACGTGGCTGGCGTCCGCACCCCACCCCCTCCCCCCCCCTCGGGCTACAACGCCGGAAGCAAAGCGGCGCCCGCGGGCCGCTGCTCGCACTCTTAATGAGTCTTTAGCACACCTTAATGAGATAAATGTAAAATATTTTTAGTCTTGTATAAGTACTGACATAACTATTGTAAAGATTTATAAAATATAAAACATAGAAAATAAATGTTACGAGGTGATCATATTTAAATTTAACATTACAAAACAATTAAAAGGTATTACAGCTATATTAATTTTTATTTTGTTCTGAAAGACTTGCTAATGGCTTTCTTTAAATCATTGCTTAACTGGAGCACCCTTAATATTATTTCTGGCCGCTGCGAAATATTTGTAAAAGCATACTCGATGAAGTCTAAAAGTCTAAATTTAGGTTGTAAAATTGTGAAGTCACTTTGGTTCAATCTTTTCATAAGATTCTAAACGTGCCCCCACTCTTATTCCTTTGCTTATTATTTTTCTTATTTATGGAATGGAACATATATATTCGGACATAAACATAATAGTATTTATAGTTTAATTATGTTTAACCTCAGAGTTACCCGGCAAAAACATCGCACCGCTGTTCCTGTTCACTTCTTTAAAGCCATTAATCACTGCTACCTCAACTTGGATTGCTAAATCTCCTCTCTATAAAAACACCCACTTAAAAAAGATAATAAAGAAAAAATTATAAAAGAATCAGCCCCACCACCCCCCCAACCCCAAGAAAAATCTACATAGATTTGTTTCTTAGATTAGACACATTACATTTGTACTCTTATATATCTAAGTGGAACGCATTTACAGTTACCATTTCATGTCTAAATCGAAGAGCACACACCTAGGAGCTCAATAAATTTTGTGTTCTCATTGTTTTCTTTTTCTTTTATTTTTTTTTCTTTTTTCTTGAAAAGTGAGGCTTTGATGGGGAAGGTGGTGGAGATTGGGGTTGTGTTTTGTGTGTTGCTTGTTTTGAGCAAATGGGAAGCTGAAAGTTTGGAACTTGATTCATTCTTGAGTAGGAATAGCAGCTCAGATGTGTCATTCTTGGAGTCTATGTCGCATTTGGAGTCTGTTTATGGAGTTGCTGCTGCTGCTGTTCCTCCCAATGCTCTCATGGTGCCTCTCACTATTGTTCAGGGAGCTGCTGCTAAGGGGGCTGGTATACTTTCTCTCTCTCTCCCTCTCTCCCTAGATTCTCGTAGCTTTGGGATCTTCTGTTCAAGATTTTGATGCCAAAATTGTTTATACTTTTATTTGTTTATAGATGTTTTGTGTATTTCACTTTTAGTTAGCTGATTTGCTTGATCTGTGCTGATTTAATCCACATGAGCTTATGTTTGCTTCTCTATTGTGGTCGGTGCTTCAGTCTTGTGTTTTATCTCTTGCTTAGTTTCGTAATCTTACTAATTTTTTAGTTAGCTAAAGTTGGTGGTAGGATTAGTTGTGTGGTTGCTTTTGTGAGATTAATGATTTCACCTGCTTTAATCTGTCAATTTCTCCAGTTTTTTTTAATGCATAGACTTATTAGATTGAATGCTTTTATTGCACGCCGTTGATGTTACTTTACATGTGTGATGAATTATTCATTTGTACAGCTTGAAAGTATTAAATTCTGCTCATTTCTTTAGTTGTTATGTGTGAAAGTAAAGCTCCTATAATAAGAGAAAATACATGTTGTCATTTGTCAGTTAATTGAATAAGCAGTTGAAGTCTTCATTCTTGAGAATTTTGCTGGAATGCTGGCTGATGCGCATGTTATACTTTTGAAAATTAAACTAGGGACGTGTAACGTGTTTAGCTAAGCTTGTTTTTAGAGAGCTTGTAAACTTATAAGATGTTTGAAGAGCTTATAAGATGTAATCTTTCAAGACCTTATAAGTTGTTAAAATGTTTCATAGTTTTGGAAATAACAACCATGGTAGGGTTACTTTCGTAACTTGATTGTTGCTTATAAGATTTTAAGTTGGGATTGGGGAGCTTATTTTTTGGGAAGCTTGAGAGCTTATTTTCACGTCTTATAAGGTATTTATGAGCTTATTATGCCAAACATATTTCAACAGCTTATAAGTTCTTAAATTCTAAGTTCAGAAAAACACCCTCTAACTTTCTGGTCTAAGTCAGACGAGTTTTCATGTGCATAAATTTTGCAGTATGTTTGGATGGAACACCACCTGGCTATCACTTGCATCGTGGGTTTGGATCAGGAGCAAATAGTTGGCTCATCCAGCTAGAGGTTTGTGCTTACCTTTCGATATAAACATGTTATTTATTGCTTTTCATTTATAAATTAATTATCTCTTTTATATATGGATTTCCTATATATAATAAGATTTATATTACAATCTGGTTTTTTATATTTTTTATTTTTAAGTTCATTGCATGAAATGTGGAATTGAGTTCAATTTATCTTTAAAAATATATTTTCTTGAACTGAACTGAAGTATGTGTGATGCAATACTTGAGTCCTTTTGTTAGGTCACTATTGCTAAAACCATTCCAGCCAACTTTCTTTTTATTTGGTTAGGCACCCAACATCTTGGCTTCTATTAGTAGTAGTCTTTTATCAAATTAAGAAGTATATCATGTTTCCTATATAATTACATATTAAGCAACAACTAGCCTTATGCCTGTTGGTTTCTCAATCACGAACGACATCTTGTCTTGTGATGTGTGGCAGGGTGGAGGCTGGTGCAACAATCTGAGATCATGTGTTTACCGTAAAACAACACATCGTGGATCATCAAAATTATTTGAGAAGCTAATTCCATTCACGGGGTTACTTAGCAACAAGGCAGAAGAGAATCCCGGTATCATATCAAATTACATTTGGTCGTTTCTTCACTCACTGGAGATTGTGGTTTATTGTGATCGTGATTTTCGATTTTTCCCATGTGCAGACTTTTTTAACTGGAATAGAGTTAAGATTCGCTATTGTGACGGGGCTTCTTTTGCTGGTGACAGTGAAAATAAGGTTTGCAGCATGCTTTACCATGTGATTTCTGCTTTGCATTCAAAATTTAATACGTCAATGAATTAGATTTTTGTATTATTTTGTTCTGTTCTTTGTCACATGTGTTGATTGTGTGTGTTGGAGAACGGAATGTACATGCTCTTGGAGGCTGTATCTACCCAACTATCTCAGCGTTGTCGGCATGCACTCTTCGTATTTTTTGAGCATCGATGCATATTTTCAATTACTTTATGGCTGTGTAGGCTGCAGGTTTGCAGTTTAGAGGGCAGCGCATATGGCTGGCTGCAATTCAAGACCTTATGTCGAAGGGCATGCACAATGCAAATCAAGTAACATATTACTAAAACTGTGTGACTTTGTGTTTTCTGTTTTATTTTTAAATATTTACTTGTCTATGAGACATTTTGCTCCAGGCTCTTCTTTCTGGTTGCTCCGCCGGTGGTTTGGCTGCTATATTGCATTGCGATGAATTTCAAAGCTTATTTCCTGGAAGTACCAAAGTGAAGTGCCTTAGTGATGCCGGATTATTCATGGATGCGTAATTTCCATAAATTCTTTACTCATCCCCTGTGCCTTCTAAAAACGTGTATGCTCCACAAGCTGTCGGGATCTCGAGTTCTTATGTCTTATCTATCTTGTTTCCTGCAGTGCCGATGTATCTGGTGGACGCACATTGAGAAGTTTCTTTGCTGGCGTTGTTAGCTTGCAGGTACTATTCGAATTATTTTATTGTTAGCACTGTGTTTCCATCACATTCTTTTGTCAATAAAATTGCTAAGTCGATGAAATAAGATGGATTCTTTAGTAACTTATGATGTCTTCATTGTTTGTTTAGTTCATCTTTGTTGCTCTCACATGAGTTTCCATTTGTTTAGTGAAATAAGATGGATTCTTCAGTAACTTACGATGTATCTCGGATGTCGTTGCTACATAACATCTGATTCGACAAATGTTTCCATTTGTTTAGTGAAATTCTTTTAGTTTAATGCGACCAAATAAATGTAAGCTCACACCATTTAGATCGAAGATGTGATGTTCTTTTGTTCGATTTAACTTATTCTCAAGTGGTGTGTAGTAACTAGTAACATCAATACACAGTCGCTGTGATAGTAACAAGAGAGATCATTTAGTGCTTAAGTTCTACATGAAATTTTCAACTCTTGAAATGTCGTTTGCGGTAATTTTGAAATTATAAAGGTGTATGACATATTGTGACAGGGTGTTAAAGCAAACCTGCCAAGCACTTGCACCGACCACTTGGATCCAACTTCGGTAAGTCTTCTGCTATGTTGTTTCCAACTTGTAAGACATACCACGACAACTTGTGCTGTTATTATGATTTCATTTTGTTGCCCACAGTGTTTCTTCCCTCAGAATCTGATTGCCGGCGTCAAAACCCCTTTGTTTATTCTTAATGCCGCTTATGATTCATGGCAGGTACGTAAAAGTAGGACCATCTCTACATATTACGTCTGGTTTTGCGATGTTAAGAAAAATAAATAGTTATATACGAGGAAGAGAGACATTTGAATTCATGCTTTTCCAATATATTCAGGTCCAAGAAAGCTTGGCTCCTTCAACTGCTGATCCTCAAGGCACCTGGCATGATTGTAAAATGAACAACGAACATTGTTCGGCATCACAGATCCAATTTCTACAGGGTAAATATAAAACAACTTAATGATGAACTGTTTCACGCCCTCCACCTATCTCGGCTGTTCATCAATCGAATGACAACATAATGATGCAGATTTCAGGAACCGTATGCTGAGTGCAGTTCGAGGCTTTTCAGCCTCGAGACAGAATGGGTTATTTTTAAATTCTTGTTTCGCTCACTGCCAGTCGGAGAGGCAGGACACTTGGTTTGCCGATGATTCTCCAATAATTAATGACAAGGTACATCAATGATGCTCATGTTTCTTGTGATTTTTTCATCATTTTTTAGTGTTCAATTTTCTCTTTTCGAGCCTATTGCAGAAATCATGTTAGTGAATAGGTGCTAGATTTTCATACCTACTTCGTTTCTTATTTGGGGTAGAAACGAGTAGGGATCTAAAAAAGTTGTGTCGAAACATTTTTGGTGGCTGTTTCTTTCTTCATTCATGAAGTTGCAACTGTTTCCTGCTCTGTATTTTTACTCTCGGCGGATGCTGCACGCTTTAGTTGTTTTGACCATGAAATTTGGCTAAACATTGTACAGCCGGTTGCGCTTGCTGTTGGAGATTGGTTCTTCGATCGAGCTACTGTCAAGGCCATCGACTGTGCATACCCGTGCGATCGAACCTGTCACAATCTGGTATTCAAATGATGTGGATTCATTTGCTGCTTCTTCTAATATTAAGGTCAAAGTGAATTAGGTTAATATAAATATGATTATTGATTCAGCTCCCATTGATGCTGTTGTTGCATTATTATTCAAGGCAATAATCTTAATTGCCATCTATCTTCATCTTCATTGTACTCTAATACATATACTCTTCAATAAGAATGAAGAGCAATTATCAATGTTTACAGCCTCACTTTCTTTCATTTCATTCTGCTTTTACTTTTTTCGGTACTTTTAATTGATCTGATTTTGCAATCGAAATTGATTTACTTCCAAAGTTGATGCTGTTATGGCCACCTTGAATTTTTAGGCGATCATGTTAGCATCAATTAGGAGATAAACCAGTCTCAGTTGTAAAATCGAGATTAGTTTAAGGTATAATAATTTAGAGGTGAAATCTTTTTGTGGTTTGTAAAAATATAATTTGCCCAAAATAGGGTAATTTATAAAGGTTATTATTACGGCCGTGGTTTTTAAATTATCGAAATAAATATAATCTTCGCAACAGACAGGATAAAATCATGTTTCGTTTTGTTTATGATTTATTCATTCATAAAAGTCAAAAGTTTCATACTCGCCAACTTGGAGTAATTTCTTGTTCACATCATATTTATTAGAAAGTGTATAATCAGAAAGAAACATATACAGTAACTAGATCATTAATTTCGATGGTATTTGATCAAAGTATTTATTTCATAATTCTTTTTAGTTATTGATCAAAGTATGCATATGTGATAATTCGAATCTCCGTCTTATTAATTACATGGAAAATATTTGCATTTACTTGCAATTCTGTTCACACTCTATTCCAAAAAAAAAAAAAAAGTTTCGCCATTCTATCAAAAATCTTTCCAAAAAGCAAATAAAAATCGATTCGGAAATAAGTATAAGCCCTCTATAACAGTGGTAATTGCTCTTCATTTTTAAAGTTTTTTTTTGTTTTTAATTATTTTTATTGGGATCGAAGGAGTTATAACTTATAACCTTTACTTATATCTTTCTTCTTCTTCTACTTTAGGAAATTAATTATTTTTTACATCGTTAACGGTTTAGTGATCTTTTTGTCACAGGAAGCAATTCATCCAAGTATTGCTAGATCGCATGGAGTCGATTCGAAAAGAATTACATTGATTAGATATCTGATGATATTTTGTGTTTTGAACTTATTGTTATGATTGTTTAGTTTATTAAAGTAAAATTTTGCATGGTAATGGGCACTCAGCAGAGTTCAACTAATTTGTTAATTATAAATTAGATTGTGACGTAGGAGGCTAGGAGCCCTCATTCATATATTTGTGTATATTTATCATTTAACATATCTTTATGGTAAGCAAACTAATATGTATTTGATTTTAAGTATTGAGTATTTGAAAGTAAATAAAATTGAAATAAAAGGAACCAAAACCATGAAGTGACAACTAGACCGGGCCAGTAGAATATGTCAAGCTCTAAAACATTCGTCCAAGCTCAAAAACCCCCCTCATAATTCTCAAGTGTCTAGTCTTTGAGATCACATTCAAATTTTCTCTATTCTGTTTTTTATATTCTAAGCATTTTTTTGTTTAAACTTAGGCCGAGTAAGTCTATCTAATTCAATTGAACTCACTATAAATGTCTGTTCTAATTGGAAACCAACCTTCTTATCTACCATGTTGTAGTATGTAGTTGCAACCACACAAGTAAGTTATGAGACGTGATAAATTATAAGTTAGAGAAGATTAGGACCGCATTCCTATGTCAAGCTTTTCAAGATCAAAATTGCCATGTACGCGATAAGGACACAAACACGATAAGGGTGAATACTACCATTAATTTTGTGAGTGTTTGTATCATGTTGAAAATTGTCAACCTAAAGTTACATTATGAAAGAATTCAGTGCTTGAATACTACTTAGTAATATTGTGTGAAAGTTATTCTCAAATGCATGATTGTTGAAAGTCCGTTTAACATTGATTATGTTCATAGGGTTTGAAGTCTCAGCATGAAAAGCAACGATTTTTTATTTATACCCTGACTTTTGTTCATCGAGATTCATCTCAAAAGTGATCAATTTACTCAAAGCTAGATCACATATCCTCATGGTAGTTACATCAATAGACTCTTCTACACATGAAATTTTTATATTATACCTTTCTGGCAGGGATAAAGCATCTTACGTACCAATCCCTCATTGGCAATGGGCTCTCTAAGTTCAATAACCCTGTTAGCATTCTCACTTAACCTCTCACAGTATGATGAATGGTCTCATCTTCTTGCATTCTCAACATGCTCAAATCTTGTAGTCAACTTCCTCATGCGGGGTTGCCTGACACTCGTTGATCCCTCATATTGTTCCTGCAATATAAGCCAAGCATCACGAGTCTCTAAGCAATCTAAGCAATTAGAGATCAAGAGAAAACAAGGAACATCAACACAAATATAAACATAACATTTAATGCTCTAGCATTGAGATTTGAGATGAGCTCTCCAATAGTCACTGGTTCTCATGTTTATTGGTGACAACATCGTTCACCGTCTCTAGTTGAGGCGTCCATCCATTCAACACTGCAAGCCACGCGCGTTCATCAATGAACCCGATGTACATTGTCATGCGAGACTTCCACATGGCGTAGTTCTTCCAACTACTACAAGTGCAAGAGGTCGAATGGAAACATTGGCGGCGTCCATCAGTAGTAATTTTGCACACAAGAATGATCTTAGTTCATCAAGAACATGCTCTTGATATCAATTGAAAGAATTCAGTGTCTGAATTATTACTTACTAACACTGTGTGAATGTTAGTAGACTAATTATTAGGGATCGACCTCGAGAACACAAAGCCACAAAGAGATCTCGAGAACACAAAGCCACAAAGTACAAGGGTACACCACACATAGAACTAGTACACAACTAGAACAAGACCCATCACAAAGACCTCCACACTGGAGTGAACCATTACACACACAAAGAGTGCGCAAACACAAAACCACTAAGACATAAAGTCACATAGAGGCACACAGCCACACAAGGACACATAATGTTGGGAAAATATATGTAATGTAATGTGTTGTTTTAATGATCCCAAAACCCCATGATGTATTGCCTTAGAATTT
>JAYJMF010000085.1:2906558-2929125 GCA_036873715.1 Salvia sclarea
AATGTAAATTTCACATTAGTAGAGTGCCTCAATCCGAAAATTTTGGGGAATATTTGAAAATTTGTGTGTTTGTCTCAATTTATGAGGATTTTAGGCGGACAAAGAAAAGATCATCTTCGATTTTATTAACTCCTTCGAAGTTTTCCACTATGAAATGAAAAGAGTGATGTCGGTCCGCTGGGAAATCTGCTTATTTCGCCCCTTCATTTGTTGCTATCTTCTGAAATGAAACTGGTCAGCTCGTTTTTTGGGTGTCCAATTATAAAGGTTTTTTATCTTAAAAAAGAAAATTATAAATGTTTTTCTTGGCTATTCCAAGAAGCAAAAAATGAAAATAATTAACACTTTCATTTATTTATTTAATTATTTCTATTTTTCTTTCTCTTACTTTATTATTTATTTAATTTAATTTTTATTTTTGTCTCTCCTATTTTATTATGACCATTTTTCTTTCACATATTTTAACTTACATAAATACTCCTTAGACACTCTCTTATTAATCTCCATGGCCATTAATTTTATAGAGATTTGTATTGGGACCAAAGAAGTAATCAGAAGTACATTATAAAATCGCATTACAATGAGCTCGAACTCGATATCTTTGATCTTCCGTAATAACTATTCAAGGTCGGTCCTAAAGGTGGATCATGGGCGACGGTTTAGGGTTCACCAGCACAAAGGGGTCCAAATTTTTTATATATATTGGGGGATTAACATTTAATATGTGATTTGTGGTGGAATGGTAAAATTATTTTTTTCAATTTTCATTGCCATGGGTTTGAATTCTAGTAAGGTGGTTTTATTTTTTGAAAGAAATAATAAAAACATTATCTGTCTTTTCTTTTTTTGGGGGGGAGGAGTTGGTGGTGTTATAGTCATGGGAAAAAATCTATTTTACATATTTACTAGTCCGCTTACCCGTGTGATGAGCAGACCTGGCATTCAAAATTCGATATTTATAAAATGATAATTATAATTAATTTAAAATATTTTATAAATAATATTAGGGAAATTAGCATATAAATACACCAACTTTGGTCCAAGTTTGATTTTTAACACAAACTTTAAAAATTGTCAATAAATATACAAATTTAATGTTTGTTGCAATTTTAGCACAAAATTTATTTTCCCCTAAATTGGATCCCATCTGGCTAAATTAAATCTGACATGGCATTGACTTGGCAGAAATCGAACCAAAACGACATCGTTTTGATTATAACAAATATTTTTAATGAAATCAAAAATAATTTTATATTTCCACATCGTCATCAAAAATCGACTTCCCCTCCGCCAAAGCCATGCTCGTCCGATTCCTCTCCAGATTCTCCAACGAAGCCACCCTACTCATCGACGAGTACGACGGCCTCAACAGGAACCGTCTGTTCGACGCGGCGGATCTCTACGTCGGCACCATCGCCGGCCCCGCCGCCAAGACCTTCCGCGTCTCACTCCTCGACAAGGAGAAGAATATCAGCATCTCCTTGGGAGAGGATGAAAAAATTGGGTTTCTTGAAGTGCATCAGCAAGCACATCGCCCCACCCATGGATTCTCCGTACAGAAATTTGGGGATTTTCTCCAAAATCGGATCTTGGCTTGAAACAAAATTGAAGAACGAAAGGAAGTCGTCGACAACGACGTCGACGTTTGGGACATATGCTTTGAGGACTTGGGAGCGGCCATGGCCGTGGAGATTAAGTGCGAAACAGGCGATTCCGGTTTGGTTCTTCAATTTCGTTGATGATGATGATGTGGAATACAACAGAGAGATGTGAAGGAGATGATGATGTGGAAAAATATAATTACTTTTTGTTTTTTCAAAAATGTTTTTCACAATCAAAACGAGGTCGTTTTGGTTCGATTTTTGCCAAGCGAAAGCCATGTCAAATTCAATTTAGCCACATGGGATCCAATTTGGGGGAAATAAATTTTGTGCTAAAATTACAACAAACATTAAGTTTGTATATTTATTGACAATTTTTTAAGTTTGTGTTAAAAACCAAACTTGATCCAAAGCTGGTGTATTTATATGACAATTTCCCTCATTTTTTTCAATTAATCGGTTGGGCCTCAGGTTCAACGTCAGTTTCACATGTTTTAATTAACGAGAATAGTGTAATACAATTATTTTTTCTAAATATAGTAAGTGCATTAAATGGGAAATTTCGCGACCTCGTATTTTCCAATTTATACGTACGTGTAAGGTATAGGGGCGGAGCTACGATTTTACAAATGGATGGACGAAATCATATTTTTGTATTTGTAAACAAATTTGCACAGGCAAAATTATATATTTACATATAAAATATGAGAAAATACAAAATATAATATAAATATTATAGCATTATAAAAAAAGTTTGACTAGGCGGCCGCCGGGGCATGCCCGACCCTCCCCCTCCCTCCGCCCCTGATAAGGTATAAGTTTCTTTAATATTCTCCTATTATAGTTCATTGTTTAATATTCCCCTGTTATAGTTCATTGAACGAAAAATTATTTTAGGCGTTAAATAGTGAACCAAAAGTAAAAAGTATATATGGTTCTCCTAGCGGAAAAATGAAATAAAATTTTTGCCATTGTTGGAGGAAAAGAAATTAAATTTTTTGCTATGTAAATGTATAGAATTAATTAATTTTTTAGCATAAATGTATATAATTAATTTAAAACTTGTCTAACCCAAAGTGAGCATATGTCAGTTTATTTAAAACTTGTCTAACCAAAGCAAGCCGACTTCTAGTCATCAGAGGTTTGTTGACTAAAATTCTACCAGCTCTATTTTTGTCTTGTCGGTTTAGCGGGAAAAACCTTCTCGTTGCTAATTGCTGTTTTTTGAATTCACTTAAATCTGTAGATAAAATTTGATTGAAAATAATCAAATACTATCAACGATGAATTTTCACGTGACAAAAACTTTAGACCCTCATTTTCTGTCGATTTTACTTTGCAATTTCACAATTTACAAAACTGAGGAAAAGGGAAGGCAAAAGTAGGGTCTACAAATTGGCCACGAACTCCCACTGTTGATGGTGCAAATCGAGGCTAATTTATGTGCCACATTTTAGCCCATTTTCTCAAGCTGCGGAGTGGGAATCTAATATTGGAAAAAATGATCTAAGGAGAGAAAATAGTGGTCTGGTGTGTATGTACTAAATATATTTATTTTTCAAACATTGTCAAATATTTGCAATCATTATTTTTCAATGAAGTTAAGCTTGCATGATATACGCACAAATTACATATAAAAATCAAATCGTATTAGAAAAATAATGCAAAGTGATGTTTCAAATAGCACATATTACTTTCAGTCATCAATTATATGATTTTTTTTTCTTTTCTTAGGAGTGTTTTTTTCTCCCGAATGAAATGAAAAATAATTAATGCAATATGAGAAGAATCTGAATAGTAATATACTAAGATATGTGCCAAGAATATAGGACTTAATTTGGGAAATTTATTTGGCTAGTAGAGTGACCAAATTAATCTTTTCCTCCCCATATTCTATTCCTCGAATTCCGCATAATATTATTGGGAATAATTATTGTGGAAATATTCGGCCATAACGTTACTTAAAATTGAAAAAAATTGAAAGCAAAATTTTGACCAATAGACAAACAAATTCATGATTTATTAGTATCCAGTCCCATTCTGATCAATAGTTACTAAAAGAAGAAAGGAAGACAAGGACGCCACGCCAGCAAAAACGACAATAATAAAACTGACCCCCTATAATAATATTTGTGCTGCAATTATATCATAGATTGAATATCAAAATTATTTTAATTAGGATCATGCAAATACAACTTTGAGTTAGAATGATACGAATTTAGAAGCTAAACTAAAGCTAGTGGTGAGTACATGGTATATTTTCAAACACGTGTCAGCTAATTTTAGTTTAAAATTCAACAAAATTGTAGACCAAGGTATATAGGGACCAAGATTCATTCCACCACGAAACTAAGTAGAAGCCACCCAAATTCGCTTTCCGTTGTCTCCCATCACATGAACTATGACATTTTCCACACCATTTCAACTATAATATAGTATTATACATATAGCATTTTTCAACTTCCGATAGTCACAAGCCTAACTAGAACACAAAATATCATATTAGATTTGTCCGAGTGTCTCCTACTCTCAAATTTAAAAATGCCATGATATATTAGCTCTACTTATCAATATTTAATTTGTCTCTTAAGTTATAAATTGTATTGCATACTACTTGTGATATTTTATTTGTTTACTCTCCAAAAATTAGAAGAGTAGCATGTGAGTATTTTATTAATATTGATAAGTGATAGTTTATCTATATAGGAGCCAAAATTCCATACTCTAATTATTAGACTTAACTGGACAAATTAATAGGATCTTTGCATCGTTGTTGCTAGCTAAACGATTTAACGAAAATAATTATCCCATATTCACGCTTAAGTATCTTTTTGTAAAAACCCTAAAATGTCAAAATCTTAAAATCTTTTTGTAAAAATCTTAAAGTGTGACTGCTGTAGACTGATTTTAAACGGAAAACAATCCTATACGAGAAATCTATCAAAAGCTTTTCGACCTCATACTTGAGTCCCACAATTATTGTTTGGCATCTATTAAATAAATTGGACAATGGATCCAATCCATATTTCTTCTTCTTCAATTTAATTAAATCACGGCACAAACAAAAATTCTATTTGGAACCAAAGACAAACTTTGTTCACTTCATTAGATTTTTCTGCTAATAATAATTTTACTTACAATAAACAATAGTATCAATACTCTGACAAATATTCCCCACAATAAAATCTACACAGAGCAACTACTAAAACCCAAAACCGCCTTCTCACAAAATCGCCGTATATAAATAAAATATCGGCTACTACTAGTAATAAATACACACTCGCACTATTACGGTCATTTCCCGCCAACTCGCCACGTCACCTCGCACCAATCCCGCGCCCTATAGGCTGACGTCACCTTAGCTCATTAATGAAGTCATCAAAGTCAAACTCGCCGAATTCCTCGGCGCAGAATTTCCCCGTCATCCCGATCACCGGCAGACTTAACGGCCAGTCCAGGTCAAATCCGAAGTCAGCACCGAGCCCGTCTAACGGCGTGAACTCCTCGTAGCGGAGCACCGACGTCGGGGACAAGACGCCGTCATCCTTCCCGGGAAAAACGCCGTCACTCTCCGTCAACGACTCCGTCGTCGTCGTCGCCGTCGCAGCCGGCTCGGGGAAATTGATGACGGCGGCGGGGCCCTTCAGCTTGACGGCGGCTCTGTCGTAGACGGTGGCGGCCTCCTCCGGCGTGTCGTAGGTCCCCAGCCAGAGCCGCTTCCCCTGCGCCGGATCCCGGATCTCGGCCGCCCATCGCCCCCACGGCCGCTGCCTCACGCCGCGGAACTTTCTCCGCCGAGAAACGTCGTTTCGCGGCGGGCTACGCCTCCGCTTCCTGATTTGAACCTGCTGCTGCGGGGGAGGCGGCGAGTTGCTGAAGTTGATCTCCTCGACGTGGCGGCGGACTCTGTAAACGGAGCCGTCGGACTCGTCGCCGGAGGAATCGGTGGCGTCGGCGTCGGCGAGGACGATTCTGACGAGTTTGCGGCGAGGGGAGCCGGATCGAGAGTGGTGTATGAGCTTGTTGGTGGTGACGACGTGTTCCGTGAATTTCACCAGCGGTTGTAATTCTTCCATATTCTGAAATTCAGAAGAAAGTAGAAAATAGAGAGAGAGGGGAGAAATTGAAGAAGAGGATCTGGAAATTTCAGTGTGTGGGAGTGGAGGGGGGAGATTTAAAAAGGAGGGAGAGAGAGAGAGAGTGAATGGGGGAAATAGTGAGTGAAGAATTAAAGTAAAAGGGAGTTTGGAGTGAGTGTACACGTATACGTATAATATACAGCGTATGTTAGAGGTACGTGTACAGTCTATAGAGAGGAGAGATCACTGGTTTCAAGAAAGGGTGGGGGGGAGTGGGACCCAGTGAGGGGGGGCGGTGGTTAGGAGCTTTCTCTTTTTGGCGGGAAGGGGGCATTGAGTCGTTGCGTTGCTTCATCCAAGAAAAATATGCAGCAGGCAAGAGATGTGTGGAAAGTAGGATTCATTTCATCACACTTCTTCTCTTTACTTCTCTTCTCCTGATGGGGCCCGGGACTCTGCAAACCAATCGGGTCGGCCCTATCCGTGCCCATTGCGATTGGGCCAACGCTAGCTAAATTCAACCGCCCATTTGTCTTAACAAAAGAGACGCATTTACGTTAGATCGGCCTAACGTTAGACCCGGTCCAATTAATATATAAATAATGAGACCAACAACAATAATAAGGGACGGCAAACAACAAACGGCTCCGCCTTCGACTTCGATAATTAATATAGAGATAATGAGACCGGCAACAATTATGCTTGTACGGCTTGCTCCAGGTTCGCCTTCGACTCCCCCTCACTCACTCGATTCATGGCTTAGAATAGGAACGGCAAACAATTGGTCTAACGTTAGGTCGGCCTAACACAAATATTTGTCCAAAATGTACTTTTGTTTTCTTTCCCAAAGAGCTTAATGCGTCCAATTTTTTTAGCCAAATTGTCATTTAGGTCGCCACTTGTGTTCAAATGCTTTTTTTGATTGAACAAATTCATCATCTCTAATCCAACTTTTAAATCTGAAACAAAGACCATTTTTAATAGCACTACTTATTATTCCCTTCGTCCCATTCATAATGTCCCATTACTTTTGGGCACAGAAATTAAGGAGGAAAAATTGATGAGTTTAAAGAGGTGTGGCCCACATGTAGGCCACATATTTTTTATGTGTATTTTCTTTACCAAAAAGGGAATGAGACATTATAAATGGAACAACCAAAAAAGGAAAATGAGATATTATGAATGAGACGGATGAAGTATTATAAGTTCATATCTTCTAATTTTGTTCTTATACTCCGTTGTTTTGTTCAATCGAGGTGTGTGAAACTCTTTTAGATTTTTGGGGAGACAAAATAGATACGGATGGGATCCTCTGTGCCACAATTTCTATGTGCCACCGTGTGCCACTAAGAATTTTAATATTTTTTAATAATGTTTATTATAAAATAAAATTTTATTATCTCAATACAACATGATTAACATTTATGCAAAAAATTAGAATTTTTAAAAGTTATATACCATATTTTTGAAATAACCAACCACTTTTTAATCAAAATATTCCAAAATTATAGTATATAATTTTTAAAAATTTTAATTTTTTACATAAATGTTAATCATATTGTATTATGAAATAATAAAATTTTATTTTACAATAAATATTATTAAAAAATATTAAAATTCTTAGTGACACACAGAAATTGTGGCACAGAAGATCCCATCTGATTAATTAGTGCCCAAAAGTAGCGGAAACAACTGAGAATGTTGGCAAGTATTTTATTGCTTTTATCTTAATAGTAGTATATTGTTTTGATTCAATACGTGTTTTTCCATGGCATATTGGCATTATTCTCATTTGGACACATTTTCCACCTAATTTCCATCACCGACACGATTTTCTATATTACAAAAGTGACCAACAGACCAAGTTATAGATTTGAAACAAGGTCAATTTATTAGTTAATTTATCATTAAAAAATATGGACAAAAATCATCAAAATATAAATATGATTCCTTTTAAATTTAAAATCAGGAAAACTGCCAAACAAATTACGAATCACATCCCAAAATGTAATTACAATACGACCATTTTTCCTGTGGACAAAAATCTGACCCGGTACTAATTTTTTCTATGTGAAATTAAAAAATTTCATGAACAACGTCGTTTCTCACAAAACATCAGCGATAAATCAGATTTTCTGTACGCCGAAAAAATTGTGTGAGCCCCAATTGCAAAAACATGAAAGTTCGAGTATTTAATTACCAAGATCTAAAAAATCGTATTATAATTACATTTTGAGGTATAATTCGTGATTTAATTAACATTTTTTCCTTTTAAATCTTTATGTTAATATAGTTAACCACTATATGAATGATCTATTGAAATTTCAAGCTTTAATTGATAATATCAATTATTTAAATTGGAAATTATATTTGCCCTTTCATGAAATAGATCGCTGATGTTTTCATCTAATTGATGAAACTCCAAATTAACAATTTCAATTTCTAGCCAACAATCATCAATTTATAAAATCATTGTATATAATTATAATTCTTAATTATCTCATATAATTCCTAATTCCTAATATATTAATTCCTCAACAGTTACTAATTACACAACATAAGTAATGTCATGACAATTATTAGTGTGTTTTTATAAAATCATTGTATATAATTATAATTCATAATTATCTCGTATAATTCCTAATTCCTAATATATAGTAATTATAAATACTTTGGATTGAATAACTTTTTACCTAATTATCTCATATTCTTATATAAGTTCTTAGTTAGCTTATAGTGGTATGAATTTGACATGAAAATATATAGTAAAATTAATTTGTAGACATAATATTTAATTTAATTTGATGAAATAAATATTTTTGATTAAATAATTTTTTTCCTAATTATTTCATATTCCTATATGAGTTCTTAATTAACTTATAATGCTATTTGGGTTTGACATGAGAACATATTGTAAAATTATTTTGTAGAAATGATTTGGGATATGTATGAGCATTTCAACGAGGTCATGCAATTGTGCATCATTTCGGGGAGGCAAGTCGAGGCTATGTAACCGTATCAAATAATGTTTGTTTATGTATTTAATCTTATATCTTATGCGATTTAATTTAATTTAATAATAATAATAATAATAATAATAATAATAATAAATATCAATACTTGCCTAATTTTAATTAAGATAACAATTCAAGGCTATTAAACTCATTTTATATTTAATTTATTTTCATAAATTATAGTATAGAGTAATTTTCCTTTACAACTTATATAAATAATACCTATTAAAGTCATACATATTTCGTCAATATATATTAGTATTACATTTACGATGACAATAATTATAACGTAAAATAATAACCATCGAATTTCGACGGCCAATAACCTAGTTATCTTTCACACGGTCACACCCTCCCTCACTCATACACGTGCATGTAACAATTTCCATAACAATTCTCACACATTACGTGCATGTGCTATAAGCCTATAATCGAATTATATGTGACATAATTAAAGTTGTCAAAATTAGCTCAATTGAACCCATCCGAATTAATATTTTGTTTTGTATTTAGGTAAATATTTCAAATTCGAGTCTAATTACTTTAAATTTCTTTATTGATTGACAGAGAAAAGAAGAAATCGACAAATAATATATTTTACTTTTGTGAGAAAAGAATGACAAATAATTTTTTATTTCAATATTTAAATAATTTGATTATTAGACCTGACTAAGTTAGAATAACACCCATGAGATACAAACTTGTTGGACAAATTAATTTTAAATTGATTTTATTAATAAATGAGTCAAAATCTGGTCAAATGAAGATTCGAGTCGGATTCAATGTCCTTTTATGAATTTCGCGGGAATTGATACTCATCTTTGTTTCTGGCAATAGTCAGCTAGCTAGGGTTCCTCAGTTTCATTTTGATTCATTTTCCATCACCATTTTTGCGTGGTGATTCCTTATCTCCATTTCATTTCCTTAGATAGCATTAATGATACATATACGTGCAGTAGTTTGTGTAATATGCATGAATTACTTCAAACTGCAAGTCTCATGCAAAAGGAATTGATTTAATTTTGGAAGTTTTTGTTTAATAGGTTAGTAGAGTATGTGATACTTAGCTTAACCATTTTCAATTTATTTATTTTTTTTGGAATTTTTTTGTTTTGTTTTGAATTCTATCCTGTTTTTATTTTTGCAGAATGACTCTACTACTTGGTCCACCAGCTGTGGGAAGACTACATTTTTGAATGCCCTTTCAGGAAATTTGAGCACATCGCTCAAGGTGCCTTCATTTTCAAAATTATTCACGGTTTTGTGCATCAAATGGAATTGATAACATTACATGCTAACTTTCTTAAAGACACGACAATTTTGTTTTAGGTAGCGATCTAGCAGCATCATGTTGTATATTCATTTGATATCAATGATTTTTTTTTTTGTTATATATGTTGCCCTTGAGACAACCACTGAGAAAGTTCAACAAATTTTAATGATAAATAAAACAGATGGCAGGGGAGGTTTCATACAATGGATGTAATCTCGACGATTTTGTAGCACCAAAAGTTTCTGCATATGTAAGCCAATATGATCAGCATATCCCCGAAATGACTGTTAGAGAAACACTAGATTTTTCAGCTCGTTGTCAGGGCGTTGGAAATAGAGCAGGTTGGTCATTTTGTCTGTGGGAAAAACTTGAATTTTTGTTGTTGTCTCTTGGTATACTTCGGAGTGATCTTGTGTGTTCTTGTTTGTTCAGAAATTTTGATGAAGCTCACTAGAAGGGAGGAGGAGGAAAATATTGTTCCAGATCCTGATGTTGATGCTTTCATGAAGGTATGTGTAGTTATTCTCTGTTTTATTCTTGTTGACTGTTGTTTCAGCTTGCATCTCTGACATGGAATCTTCACATATCTTGATGATTGTGCTTGTGTGTGAAGAACAAAGGATATATGTTGAATTTTCATAAAAAAGTAGTCCACTTCGATTCTCTTGAATTATCACCTCTTATGAATGTGATCAGTGTTGCTTCTACAAATTGGTTAGATGATCTGATGGTATGAGGCATATTCTAAACTTTGACTATAAATGAAGTTTCGATTAAAATACAATACAATACATCTGAAATGCCATATTACGGAAGTTTAGAAACATAGGCTGATAGAAAGGTGTACATTCCTTCACACATAGATTCTGTCAAACTCAAACCTCATGTATGGTAAATAATAAATCTTGCTCATATGTGCAGGCAATTGCCGTGGAAGGACAGAAGACAAGTCTGCAGACTGACTATATTCTGAAAGTACTTTCCTTTCTAGCTCTTATGGGTGTCATAATAAAACGCCTTAAGTTCATAGTTCCTATATTCTCCAGATTCTTGGGCTTGACATCTGCGCTGACACGCTAGTTGGAGACGCCATGAGGAGAGGCATCTCTGGTGGTCAGAAGAAAAGACTTACACTAGGTAGCTTAATATGCAGATATATGCTTATCATGTATTCAAGTGAGATTATTTTTTATCTTTAAACTATTGCGCAGGTGAGATGCTTGTTGGACCAACAAAAATCTTCTTCATGGATGAAATCTCAAATGGTGTAGACAGCTCAACTGCATACCAGATCGTTTCTTGCCTTCAACAGCTGTCTCATGTCACTGATGCTACAGTGATTGTTTCACTTCTCCAGCCAGCTCCAGAAATCTATGATCTCTTTGATGACATCATCTTAATGTCTGAAGGAAAGATTGTTTATCAGGGAGCACGAGATGAAGTTCTTGAGTTTTTCGAGAGTTGTGGATTCAAATGTCCTGCAAGGAAAGAAGTGGCTGGTTTTCTTCAGGAGGCAAGTGCACTTGATGTTGGCATTCTCTGTTTCTTTTCTTTGAAAGTGACAATATTTACATATTTTGATTCAATTCTAGGTTATTTCTCCAAAAGATCAAGAGCAATACTGGTACAAATCTCAGGAAACATACAACTTTGTTTCAGTTCATATGTTCTCAATGAAATTTAAGGAGTCTAACCATGGATGTAAACTTACAAAGGAGTTATCTGCACCTTTCGACAACTCCAAGAGTCAAAAAAATTCCTTAAATTTTAGTGCGTATTCACTCAAAAGATGGGCTCTGTTTAGAGCCTGCATGTCAAGAGAACTTCTTCTCATGAGAAGAAATTCCTTCATTTACGTTTTCAAATCTGTTCAGGTATGCACAAAAGAAAGTCCTGGTTCATGTCCGTTTGCATGTTCATGAAAAGTAACTTATAAGTGGAACTTTGCTTGCTTGCAGCTGGTCATATTGGCATCCATCACAATGACAGTATTTTTGAGGACACAAATGAGTGTCGATCTTCTCCATGCAAATGTTTACTTAGGAGCTCTATTTTATTCTCTGCTTATTCTAGTTGTGGATGGTTTGCCTGAGCTCTCCATGACTGTTGCAAGACTTGCAGTTTTTTACAAACAGAGAGACTTGCAATTTTACCCTGCATGGTCATATGCAGTTCCAGCTACCATTCTCAAGATTCCTCTCTCGTTGTTAGGATCTTCTATCTGGACATGTTTTACTTACTACACAATTGGCTATAGCCCAGACGCTGGCAGGTGAATGACTACACATTAAATATGTCTCGATAACAAAATTCATCTCATAAATCATCATCAGCCACAACGTTGGAATGGCTCTTTTCCAAGATATATATTTTTTTCGATTTTTATTGTATTTTGTCCATGCGTTGTAGGTTCTTCCGCCAAATGATGGTGTTCTTTGCAGTTCACTTCACCTGTATATCATTGTTCCGTTTTCTAGCAGCAGTCTTCCAGACCATGGTTGTATCTATGACAGCTGGTGGTTTAGCATTTGTATTTATGTGTGTACTAAGTGGCTTGATGATCCCAAAGCGTGAGCATTGTTCACTAATTCTATTCCTTTTGTAACTTCCCTTGAAAACAAGGTGCATGGAATTTAATTGTGGTTTTCTCTTGCAGCTTCCATGCCAATTTGGTTAAAATGGGCATTTTGGATATCCCCTGTATCATATGGGGAGATGGGCCTTTCTTTAAATGAATTTCTTGCTCCAAGATGGCAAAAGGTGAGGACAAGTTTCAATGAGCATTGATTAAAACCTATGAACTACTATTAAAAGATGGTGGTACGAATTGATGCATGTCTACTGGATTATTTTTATTAGTTCTTTTGCTAATATTTGAATTGTGGTTGATATTTTATTCACCTACTACATGCAGCAATTATCTGGTAATTCAACAGTGGGACTTCATACACTGGAAAACCGTCGGTTATATTTCAGTGGACATCTTTTTTGGATATCTCTTGGTGCCTTGTTTGGCCTCGTGCTACTGTTCAATACTGGATTCACATTGGCCTTGAGTTTCTTAAAACGTAAGAAAAACTATGCACGTTGAAGTCTGCATCAAAGTCTAAAATGTCTTACTAATTAGATTATTAAACTGCATCAGCTCCTGGTTCTCGTGCTATTATTTCAATCAAAAAACTCTCTGAACTACGTGGCAAAGAATTGGTCAGTGAAGTCCATTCACAGAAACAATCTGGAATTTCTTCTGCAAGCTCCCATGCTGAATCTCAAAGAGGTTAGAAATTTCCCTTTGGTTCCTTTCTTCTTCATGTATGATTAATGATTGGAAACATTAACTTATGTTAATTTCTTTATTCCTTTTTCTATTTGTTTCATTCCATTGAGGATTTATTTATCATCTTATCACAGGTAGAGCTGTTTTACCTTTCGAACCACTAAGTATGGTGTTCCAAGATGTGCAATACTATGTTGAACCTCCTAAGGTAAGAACAATCCATGTATTAATATAAATATCTATTTTATGCTATTCAGATGGCTTGTTCCATGAATATTTTTTAAGGCAATGAAGAAGCACAGAGCCTCTCAGAAAAGACTTCAGCTACTTTATGATATAACTGGTGCATTTAGACCTGGTGTCCTAACGGCACTCATGGGTGTCAGTGGAGCTGGAAAAACAACACTTCTTGACGTTCTTGCTGGTAGAAAAACGAGTGGAACTACAGAAGGAGTAATAAAAATCGGAGGTTATCCCAAAGTTCAAAGCACATTTTCAAGGATTTCAGCGTACTGTGAACAAACTGATATACATTCTCCGCAAATCACCGTGGAAGAATCAATTATTTTCTCAGCTTGGTTGCGTCTTGATCCTCAAATTGACTCAAAGACGAAATCTGTATGGCTACATCTCATAATTCATTATTCTTTGGTTACATTGGCTTGATTCTTCCTTGGCTCTGATGTAGGAGTTTGTAAAAGAAGTTCTTGAAACCATTGAGCTTGATGGGATCAAAGATGCACAGGTCGGCATTCCAGGTGTTGATGGTCTTTCAACTGAGCAACGCAAACGGCTGACAATAGCCGTGGAACTTGTTTCTAACCCTTCAATCATTTTTATGGATGAACCTACAACTGGACTGGATGCCAGAGCAGCAGCAGTTGTCATGCGTGCAGTGAAGAACGTAGCAGATACTGGGAGAACAATTGTTTGCACCATCCACCAGCCAAGCATAGATATATTTGAAGCATTTGACGAGGTATAGGCCATGATTGTCTGTTTCGTATCACATTTATAGCAATACACTAGATGTTGTAGATATCATGCTTGGAGCAATATTTGCTAACTTTTTTAGTTTCTCGATTAAATTTATACCCTTCAGTTGTTACTCCTATAAGCTGGAGGGTGCATGATCTATTGTGGACCTATGGGACTTTGCTCCTCTAACATGATCAAATATTTCGAGGTATATTGGTTTTTATGTGTGCATTATGGTGTCTTTTCTCTCTCTCATATAATTCTCTCAACTTTTGAATAGGGTATCTCTGGAGTGCCTAAAATAAAAGATGGATGCAATCCTGCAACATGGATGCTGGAAGTGACTTCGGCTTCTTCAGAAGCAGAAGTTGGCCTAGACTTTGGCCAAATATATATCAAGAGTACCTTGCATGAGTGAGTTCTATATCTTTCTGAAAATACCATCTGCTGCATTTGACAAGAACTCACTGAATGATAATATTCTTATAGCTTGATATGTTGCTCACTCTTGCTGGTGATCTTTGAGCAGTTTTATGCCACCTTACTTTTCCTTTTTCATCTATTTCTAAGTTGCTTGACTTAGCCTAATTTTTTGCTTATTAACAGGACATCATTATGAAATAGTGCAGTACAACTTGTAATTTGAGTTTAACAGAATAATTTTTGCATGGTTTATAGAGATAACAAAGAGCTTGTGAAGAGACTTGGTATGCCACCTTCTGGCTCAAAAGATCTACACTTCGCTACACGTTATGCTCAAAATGGCTGGGGACAATTCAAAACCTGCCTCTGGAAGCAGCACTGGTCTTACTGGAGAAGTCCTTCATACAATTTAATACGCATAACTTTTATGCTTATTGCAGCTTTTCTGTTTGGATTCCTGTTCTGGGGTCGAGGCCAGAAATTGTAAGCAAGTTATCTTCAGAAAATATTAATCACGTGATATGTTATGCTTTCTTTAACTTCTTTGACTAATAATATGAGTAACTCCCATGGAACTAGAGATTTCAAATGTATGCTCAAATTGGCAGTTGTATATTTACATTATCCCATCATATCATATTTAAAGCTAGTTAGTATTGAATTTCTCAGAGTAAATGGAAAATTTCATCCTCCTTTTGTAGCACTTTACTTTTGGAGAACCATTTATGAGATGAAGTCTGAACTTGGATTATTTGTTTCTATATGTAGAAACTCTTATTTAGTTTATCCAGCACTAACTTGCTGCTTTGTCCTTATACTTTGACAGACAAGATCAGCAGAGTCTACTGACTCTACTTGGTTCAATGTATAGCTCCGTAATCTTCTGTGGCATAAACAATTCCCAGTCGGTATTGCCATACATCTGCAGAGAACAAACAGTGTTCTACAGAGAGAGGTTCGCTGGAATGTATGCTTCATGGGCATATTCAGCTGCTCAGGTAAGGAATTTGAAATTTAGAAGTAGAGATTCAACCTTGAATGAGACAAGTTAATGCAACTAATTGAGTTTCAAGCCGGAACTAGATGTTATATACTGATGAATTCCTATATATTGTAGGTCACAATTGAGATCCCATACGTCTTCGTCCAAGCAATTGTCTTCACACTCATCACATATCCTATGATTGGATACTACTGGTCAGCATATAAGGTCTTTATGTATTTCTACTGTATGTTATGCACGCAACTATACTTCACATATCTCGAGATGCTGCTCATTGCAATCACCCCAAGCTTTCCGGTGGCGGCCACTCTGCAGTCAGCCTTCTACACGACGTTCCACTTGTTTGCTGGCTTTCTGATTCCTCGTTCAGTAAGGATTCCAAACTTCTTGCTTTAGATACTTGGATTATTATTGATATTGTGAACACTCAAACCAATGATCATCAACAAAGCATATCTTTAAATTTGTGTACAAGATGTTAATGAAATTGTGGTGTTGATTTGACAGCGAATTCCCAAGTGGTGGATATGGCTGTACTACATAGTTCCTACTTCATGGTCGTTGAATGGCTTACTTACGTCCCAGTTCGGAGACGTGGAGAAGGAAATTGTAGCATTTGGGGATACGAAGGCGGTAGCAGGCTTTCTTAGAGACTATTTTGGATTTCAGCATAACATGTTACCTGGGGTTTATCTAGTATTGACTTGTTATCCTATTCTTTTTGCTTCTCTCTTTGCTTATTGCATTGGGAAGTTGAACTACCAAAGAAGGTGAGGATATGTATCCCTTTTGTTTTCAAGGTATTAAGTAATAAAGACAATTCACGTGTCCACTTCAGCATTAACATGTCGGAATTATTTGTCGTGTTAAAGGTCAAAAGTTAATTAAAGTTAGTGTATTTTAAGGTAAAAGTTTTAATTCATGTGCAAAATCGGAATTTCGTAAAACTTCGTGTATTTAGGCGCAATAACCATAATATTTTATTAGCGATCTTCTATAGTGAAATTCTCTCTCGTCTTATTCAACCAAAAATTGATTAGCCATTTGTCAAAACGTTCATATTTTCAAGAACATCAAAGCCTATAAATAAAATGTACAAATCACATTCTACATTGACAAGAAAAAATTTTAAAATATGATTTTTTGTCGAACTTAACTTGCATGTTGGAAATCTTATTAAACTGACCACCGACTACTTTTTCCCTTAATGAATTGGCCAATTATAATTCAAATGCTGAAAATTCAGTCGCCAAATGCTAAACTCATAATTGCTTCCCAATTGAAAAAAATAAATAAATAGATTGGGTTGGTCAGGTAGCCTGACTTGGAGAGACAAGAACATGTCAGGCTGGTCAGGTAGGTAGGAAAGGATGGGTAGCCGAAGTTGGAGAGATCAAAGCGTATCTAATCGGGTAGGCAGGGTAGGACTGGTAGTCAAATTTGGACAGATCAAAGCCTTGTCAGGCTGGTCGGGTAGGAGGGTAGGACGGGTAGCCAGACTTGGAGAGATCAAAATCTTGTCAGGCTGGTCAGGTAGGTAGGGTAGGACGGGTAGGACATGTAGTTGAGCTTAGGGAGATGAGAGATTGGAAGCGGAAAGATGCAGAGATCGTGATAGAAAATGGAGGTTGGCGTGAGCGTGAATGATCGGATGGCCTCATTTGACCTAGTTAAATCATATCTAAAAGGAGATTAGGTGACAGCTAGGGTTTCCGCTTGCCTTGCCAACCAAGCTTAGTTGTTCCAATTTTTCCCGGAATGATATCACATGATCCTTGTTAGACATGTTGGATCGTAACGGTTGACACGGTCGACTAATCTAACCCTGTCTATGGGCCCGAAAACATGTTCTAAGATATCCTTTTGGTGATGAGCTTACCATTATGATGTTTGGCTAACTCGTTTGGTTGGACCAACTTATTTGAATGGTTGGACCCATGCGAAATTTGTCCACTACAGTCATTAGCACTAAAATATATCTAAACTAATAATGTATGGGAAAAAAAAAACTCGTATATAGTGCGGTCCATTCGCGCACCCTGTGGACAACCACAACTAATTGATAATTATTAATTAAAAGTTAACTAGAAATTTTCCACTGTGCGATGTACAGTAACAGTTCTAGTTAAATATAATAATATAACAATTATTATTAAAATTACAAAGAAAGAACAAATCCATAGTTGTGTTAGAAATATATAATATATATATAGGGGTGGGTTATGGTGAGAAATTTCTTAGTGTAGGAATATAGGAAAAAATATTTCCGTCTAGCACATCTTTCATATGTGTGTAGCACCACCAGTATTACTAATTAGCACAGATTTTAAATATGTAAGTTTAGCACATATTTCATTATTTCGTAGCACGAATTCTCCAGCACAAACATTACAAACACTTAGCACAAACAACACAAACACCTAGCACAACCTTCGCGTAGCACACTCAGAACAAACTCTTAGCACAACTGAAAATTAATCTCAACCATTGATCTAACTCAATGGAAGGCCCAGATTCATTCCTATTTCCTACGATATTTATCTTTTCTACCTGAACCTATCCCTATATATATATATATATATATACGAAGAACACATGCATTTAACATAGAAACCAAGTGCATTTACAGTGTAAATGAACTGCACTAAAAAAAGAAAAAACGCCCCCACAAGGATTCGAACTCGGATATGCAATTATAAACCAAAGGAGATGCATCCACTGTTGATTTTCATGATCTAAGGGATGAAAATGGTTCTCCGTTCTTCATATAAAAAGAGATTCTCCATATAAAAACGCGCGGGATTTTAGAGCCAAACAACACACCTTCCTCGTTCCCCGCGCCATGTGTCGGCGCACGTGCTCGCCTATCTTCGCTAACACCATGCTCAAATACCACGGGGTCTTTTCCTTTTATTTTCTAGCAAAACCTACGAATTAAACCACGTACTTCAAAGTATAATTACAATATGATATTGATAATTAAATACTTTAACTTCCAACTTTTTTACAATTAAAGTTCGAAGAAAGAAATTTGACCTGGCCCATTTTAATCACACTGTGAATTAAAAAATTCCACATTGACATTTGTATGTTGCAATTAAATACTCGAAATTCTTATTTTTTTTAATCGGAGTTCACTTTATGTTTATGATAAACGAAAATCTGACCTAGACGCCATTACTAACATCCTACACTTGTTTCTCTCCCCACCATGGATGCGCGAGCCTGCTTGACACTACTATCTTCGTCAGAAGGCATTTTTTCATGAGAATGTGCGAAATGTTACGAAAATTACACGAAATGTACAATTGTTTGATACAAAATCAATAAAGTTGTTGCACAACAATATGCAATAATTTTATACATTTTGTGCAACATATCATAGTGTAATAACTGGTTACATGTTGTGCAACAAATGGATACATTTTGTGTAATAATTGAATACACTTTGTGCACTAATATTCATGTATAAATAAATCATTGCACAATCTGACAATATATTATACACAATTTGAACAGATTTGATCCATTGATCTCCCAAGATCAATGGACGAAAATTATTCTCATTTCTCACGAAATTAGGCATTCTCACCTGAACTCACCCCAAGGTATATAATACTAACAACAAACAACAGATTTATGAGAAATAGAAGTAAAAAAAAGAAAAGATAGAAAACGGTGAGTTCTATTAATGAGGTAAGAAGATATATAGTCGTCGACAGTGAGTCGTCGTCGTGCTCTCAGCTATAGTGCATGCGCCGCTGAGCATGAATGCATGATCAACTAGAATTCAGAGAGAGAAGAGTTGCGGACTCGCGGCCGCCACAATTGTCGATGCATGGACCGCTAAGAGAGAGTGAGGTGGCTCATGGCAGCATCTCGGCTAGCCCGGTCGAGTGTAGGGAAGACAAAGAAGTATGGCAGCAACTGTTTATCTCGTTTTTGGTCGCCGTTCCCGTCTTCTATTTAATGTTCTCTTGTCATTTTCTCTCGATTTTGCCCCCGTTTTATCACCATTAGCTTCTATTTTGACATTTCAAGTCCGGGGCGAGATTGAGCTCAAAAAGAGTAAAGACGGGACGAGAACAAGATCACACGACCTTAGAGTGCGCCCCGAAGATTTCAATCGGAGGACCCAGCGGCCGCGGGAAGCCATTCCAGAAGGCCAGGTCCCGCGCTCCCATTTATCGCTTTGATTACGACACTGAATCTACTCCAGAGACTTTTGAATTCAATTTCATTGCTTTTCGTTCTACGATTCGTGAGTTCATTTAATTGCTTTATTATTACTTTCTCGTTCTTGCTTTCTACGGTTCTTTCGTATTGCTTCTCTTGCAAGTTCTAATAAGATTAATTGAATCTCTTTTCCTTTAACCCATTTAATCATCCTAGGATTCAATAGAATTAATTCTTCGTTCTCAGATTTAGGATTTAATCTTCGCCTAGGTAATTTAATTGCTTTCTTTAATTCTGTCTAGTTTAAATCCTCTTTCAAGTGTTCATTCATTACGCCTAGTTAATTATTAGTTAAAGGAGTGATCCGACAGAACCAAACCAAGATTAAAGTGTTTAGGATTTTCTGCTTTTTGTGTGCAACGTAGATTTAGCCCTGCTTAGCCATTCTTGTGAATACGACTTGGGTTAGCTTATCTCACTATAATGTCCTTGTTCCATTGCGAACAACTTTAGGTGTAGAATAGTTGGAACAAATTTTGGCGTTGTTATCGAGGAAGGCTTTAGGCTTTTGTTTGCGTTGTGTTTTTTTCGTAATATTTATTTTCTTATTGGTTACTTTTTCTCCCTCAGGTGCATTTGATCTTTTTGTTGGTTCTGTGTATGCTAAGTCGCCGAAGCTTGAGACACAAGTTGGTGCCCTTTGTAGACAATATCAACAGAAGAGACGGTGTGTTTGAGGAGAGGTTTCGTGACGTTTACAATCTAGTGTCATTGTTTGAAGAGAACTTGGTCATCATGACCGAAGCACCGAAGGTACTCGGGGATTATACTAAACCAACTTATGGCGTGACTGCTTCCGCGATTGTTCTATCACCTGCAGCTAGAAGCTATGAACTCAGGCACAATTTAATGAATCTTCTACCGTCATTCTACAGGATGTCCAAGGAAGATGCCTTGCTTTTCATTCGGGAACTTTGCACAATCGTTCAGTCGTTCCCTCTACAGAATGTGAGCGAGGAAGAACTCTTTATGAAGTGTTTTCCTTACACTATGAAGGACAGAGCTCGGACGTGGTATCTCTGAATGCCTACAAAATCTTTGAAGACGTGGCAGGATGTGAGTACAACTTTTCTACTCAAGTACTACCCCAACCACAAAACTCAAGAGATTTGTCTCCAAATTATGCAGTTCGCGCAGGTGGTAGATGAGCCTTTCCATGAGGCTTTGGATCGATTCAGAGAATTGCAAACACAGTGCTCTTTTGGAAAATCTTCTATAATGGTTTGCAACACACTTATCAGTTTATGGTGGACACAGTGGCTGGAGGAAAGATATCGGAGAAGATAGAAAAGGAAGTGGTAGAGATTTTTGATACTCTAGCTGCTAAGAACACCACTCGTTCGAAACATGTGGAGATAAAAAAAGTCCGAGCGGGCTTAGATTTGAAGAGACAGATGACCGACATGATGAGAGAGCTCCAGGAGCTGAAGATGAGCAAGGCCTCACTTCTGGTGAGGCAAGAGCAAGGACCCGAACCGTGTCCTATCTGTGGTGATCCTACCCATGACGAGAACAATTGCACCAGAATGGCCGAGATGACTTGTGAAGGAGAAGCCGAAGTTTTTGCTGCTCAAGGATACCTTCCACAACAACCCTCCGAGCAGAGACCTGGTGCATACAAAATCTCGCCACACCAGATCTTGGCATGGGGACCTCAAAACAATCCTGGATGGAAGGGGCAGAATCAAGGACACAGTTCAGGATCGAATTACCCGCCTCGCCTTTATCCGCAACAGTCATATCCACCCCAATAGCAGTACTACCCACCTCCGCAGCAATTCTATCCACCCCAAGAGTCGTTCTACCAGCCTCCAAAACAGCTTATTCACCTGAGCAGCAGTATCAAAAGCCTTTTCCAGCCGCCTCAACGACAACTTGCTCCTCCCAAGTCTTTCATGGAAGACAGTTTGGCTGCTTTTATGCAAGAGAGAAAGTTGACCAGAGAAGGTCAAGATGCTACCATGAAGCGGCTTGAGAGCACTATGGGACAGATCTCTGGGGCTGTGCACGGGATGCAGAAGAAGCAAACATGAAAGAAACCGATACAAGCCCATCAACCGCCGAATCATCTTAAACAAGCCCACACCGCGTCGGTTATCCAAAGCAATGTCCCAGAACCAAATTGGAGAAGTATGACTATAAGTGCCATTAAGGCCCTCCAGCTACAGATTGCGATTGCTCCACCTCTTGTGGTTGTTCCACACCTGACTCCACCCAAGCTAGATGATCTAGGTTGCTTTATTTTTTAAAATTAACTTGGCTAATGATGATGATGTATCGGGAATATTAGATTTGGGGGCTGCTGTTAACTTGATGTCTTATGCTGTCTTTGAGAAGTTAGGGAACTTTGAGCTTAAACCTACAGACATGAAAATAGAGTTAGCTGATGGGTCTATCGGTGACTGATCACTGTTTTTTCTAACAAACAAATGCTAGAATACAAGGTAAGTATATTATCATTCTCCATAGGGATTGAACTATCGAAACTACAACAATTATCCTATTCAAAGCCTAAATATTACATAGACAAGTTTTTATGGTTTGGGTGAAGAGAACTATGAATTAAATAACACAAATAAAGAAAAGGTTTTAAACAATTAATGAAGGACACGATCCTAGGGTAGCAATCCCTAATCAATCCTATACTTGTTAATCTTATTAATCTATTTACCAATTTAATCCA
>JAYJMF010000085.1:2929225-2944562 GCA_036873715.1 Salvia sclarea
AGAATTGTGGGCTTGTAGGGATTGTAAATGTGAAATTATGGGCTTATATATGTGGGTTGTAATTAAGGTTGTATTAAGGTGTTAAATAAGGAAAATATGATGTGTCAATGTATGAGAGAATGAGGAGATGATTTGGAGGGCTTGGCCCCAAATCCTATTATATAGAAGATTATAAGATAAGATAAAAGGCACAAATAAAGTGTAGTTTAGGAGATAAAGTGGAGTGATCCACTTAACTTTTAAACTATAACTCTTAATTCCCGTGCCAACAAAAAACACCTTATGTTCAGTGGGACGAAGGGAATATAAAATTGTGATAAAAATAAATATTATTTAAAATTATATGAATAATAAAAATGTGAAAAAAATGGACAACAAAAATACTCCAATAAAAAAAAAGGAGGACAACAACCATGGCAATCTAATTATAACATGATTTCGATATTGAACATGCAATGGACTAGTGAAAATCTTTGATGAAACCTATTAATATTATTTTAAAATTATGTGTTTATGCATTATTATTTTAAAATTACGGATTATTATTGCATTAGGTTGAGACTTGAGATTCATAAATTAGATTTGGTGGATATAGGAGATAAAAAAGTGATAAAGTGGCGAAGGAATTCTAGTTATATTCAATCAATTACAGCAAAAGGCAAAGATCAGATTTTTATTTTTTGGCTTCGCCGGCTGCTGCTCATCTCATTGCTCCTTCCCCCGCGCACACACACACAACAGCAAGGCTCTGAGAGTGTTAAGATGGTGAGTAAAACAGAGGAAGAGCAACTCGTTAGATTGGAGAACCAAGTGGAGAACGGCGGCGGCGGCGCGTGGGAGTACCTCTGCCTTGTCAGGAAGCTCAAGCTTCGCCGCTCCGACAAAGTCTTCAAGTACGGCTCCGCCATTCTCAGCGACCCTAAAAAGCGATCCGCACTTGGCCCAGAAGGTGATCCCCTCTTACTCATTAGAGATCCAGTTTTTTTGACGCGCTTGTGTTAGATCTTTAATTTTGATTCTCAATTCGTGTGTTTTTCTGTAGTTTCACAACTTGTTTTTGTACGTTTTAGTTATAAGTGGTCGAAAATTGGGTTGTTATTATCGAACAGCCCAGCAATTTAGCGTCAATTGTTAGACCGGAATTGTTGCTGTGTGATTTCGGTATAATTCTGACCAATAGGATTTTGTAAGAATTGTTTTGGGGTTTCTATGCCAATTTAAGTTAAAGATTAGAGTTTGCCTCTGTGCTTGCACTTGTTTTGGGTGAGTGAAGTGGTATTTCTTGTGCTATCTCTGTTTTTCATATGAAGAAGTTAGGGTGCCAAATGATTTTAGAGTGATGTGAAATTTGAATAAGCATGTAGGAGATTGGTATATCCTGAATCTCGTTAACTAGAAGCTGTTATGATTAGTCAGGAGGAGGTAGATCGCTTGAAGGTTGATAAATTGCATCTCGCTTACATTAATTAGTCAGTACACGATATGATTAATCACATCTGCATGTGCGATGGGAGGATGAACACGTGCTTGAGTGTTGAAAGCTCTTGAGGGTACTAATCTATATTTTCGTTTATGGATTGCTCATGCTTCTTGACTGATGTAGATAATTAAGTAATACTATCTTTTAACAGGCTAGCGACATATGCAGGCAGTTAATCTTAGTGCAAATCTGGACTTCTTTTCCGGATATTATGTGTTTCATTATGATCTCAAATATTTATTAAGTAACATATCTTAGGTGTTCAATAATGCCTACAAATAATTTTATAGTTTCAGATACATTGTTCCCTTTGCTTATTGTTTTCTTTAATTGTTAGATTGATTTTTTCCATCCCTTCTGATTAATTTAGAGTGGACGTTATATGAGCAAGTTGCTGTTGCTGCGATGGACTGCCAGCGTCTTGATGTGGCAAAGGTATATGTTTTAATCTGAACTCTGAAGTCAAAATTCAACTATATTTCCTCTACACATACATGAGACTCTATCTTGATGTGGAGATTCTGGGTTGCATATACTTTGAATACATGCACAAACTATTTTTGTTGTTCGTTTATGATATGCTAGCTGTAATCTGTCTGTGCTTGTACAAAGGGTTGCGGGCAATCTAAAACCAAAGAGATTGGAGATTCCAACTTTAGATAATCTGCAGGCTTTGGAAGTACTCTCCTCCAATCCCTTCTGTCTCTTCTCTTGAGTTTCTTGCTCCTAGTTATTTTATTTTGCTTGTGCCCATTTTTAAGAATATGTAGAGTGAGCTCCACTTGATGTGTTGGATGATCTCTAATTGTATGGTGGAGTTTGCCTTCCCATATTATTTTTTATCATTAAACTTGACCTGTGGAAGTTAAGATTTTATCTTACATATATATTTCATCCTACTTCTCCAGCCTCGTAATGTAGTAATTTCATGTTTTTGTTCTGATACCTAGGAATACTCAGGCAACATGCTAGTATTCATGCAATAGTTACATCCTTCTGATTATATGACTATTAGTTTTCTAATTAGATTTTTCTTTCCCCTTCTCCTTCATCTCCACCATACTTTCCCTGCTGCCTTAACCACCTTACCAACATCTGTCTTCCTTCTCTGTTATTTTCTTTGGACCTAAACCACCTGCACCTACTCATGCTCTTCTTCATCATCATTTTGCTGCCCTAAAGGGCCATTACTACCTTGTTCCTCTCTCTCTCTCTCTCTCTCTCTCTATTCTGCTGATAAGTGATATAATGAAGCTGCAAATATTATGTTCTTCTCCATGAGAGAACATTGTTTTATCTTCCATTTCCCCTGTGCTTTCCAGCTAATCCAGTAAACCATATGGCAGATACATGAATTTGTTTTTGCACTATCTTTCTTGATGGAATTGATGGAATTGGAGATTGGTGTTCCATCTAATTGTTTGTAGTATATAGTATAGGTACATATCTATAATAGAAGCCGTAATGATAAGACAGGAATAAGATGGGGCACTGGTCTTTGTAGTTCTTGTAGAAACTGCTAGTCCAAGCAGGGTTTCTGACAAAATCCTCCATACATTCATATTTGAGCATGCTGTTGTATGAGTCTGACTAATCGACCAATGTTTGTGGTTAAACCCGTAGGTGTATAACAATATTAAATATTTGTGCAATCAGTTTGACCACTGTCCCACCCCAGAATAAAAGAATAATACATACGAAATACACTGAATGTACTTGAAAACTAAAGCCTATTAGTTTCTCCCAGTGATTCTAAATATATAAGCTCAATAATTTATTTGTCCATGGCTTATAGAGGCAGATAAGAGACCCATCCATGCCTTTTTCGGTTTCAAAATGTAACCTGTCATTCCTTATCTGGAACTTTGTGTTTCTTTTTAGTTGTATTTCTATTTCAATAATTTAACGGTACTTGACGCGTGTCTCATACTATTGAATTGACTTTTTTGCAGGAAAACATCAAGGTCTTGCAGGGAAAATTTCATGAGAGTAAACGAGTTGGTGAGTTTAACTGTCATGTTTATCTATTGACTTAGTGACTTCCAAAATAAATTAAGGAATGTAAGTGTATGTGGTATTGACATTAGTTTTGTGAACGTACACCAGTTCTGATACATACTAGTAAGTGTAAGTGGTTCTTTGTTTCCAGTGGGTGGTGATTATATTATTCAAGTTCTTTGCATCTTGTATCTTCAATACCATTTTGCTCCTGCAGGAAGGCTAGAAGCAATGTTGCTTGAAGCTAAAGGGCTATGGGCAGAAGCTGAAAAGGCTTACTCCAGCCTTTTAGAAGAGAATCAATTGGATCAGGTAGACGGAGAAATTGATTCTCCACAAATTGCTTTACTTAAGTTCATGGTGTATGCAGAAACTATAACTGTGTTTGTATTAATTGAAAAATGAATAGTTAAATGCATATCCAAAATGATCTTGAAATTAAATACTCAGGTGATACACAAAAGAAGGGTGGCAATGGCTAAGGCACAAGGAAATCTTTCAGGAGCAATTGATTGGTTGAACAAGTATCTTGAAATGTAAGAGAATTGAGCAGAACTGTTTCTTGATTATTGAGAATTTTAGTAGTTTGATTGACTGTTATTGGTTATCCAGATTTATGGCAGATCACGATGCATGGAGAGAACTAGCAGAAATTTATGTTTCTCTACAAATGTGAGTATCTCTTTTCCTGTCAATTTATATACTTGTTAGATGCATTTGAGCACGGTTGATATTGTAGATAAGTTGCTGGGTCATAGTATTCAATGCTATAATCGATCTTCTTTCTTAACTCTCTCGTTTCTCTGGCAATGATTAGGTATAAGCAAGCTGCCTTCTGTTATGAGGAACTTCTCTTAGCTCAGCCAACTATTCCACTATACCACCTCTCCTACGCTGATGTAAGTAGCTTAGATGAACTCTGTTTATTCAACTGATATGAGGCGAAGACTCTGTTTTACACATATGGTTTCACCTGTTAATAATCATCTTTGATTTTCTTTGTGGCATTCATATCTAGAACTTATTACTTCATAGTGGTTAGTGTTGAATTTGATCGTGTGTACCAAACAGGAATCGACTTCTATTTACATTTCAAGTTTTGATCTAAAAAAACCCACCTTAGTCTGGCTTATTTCCAGGAACTGAGAGTTAGGATCATCATGTCGCTGCATCTTTGGATTGACAATGTACATGCATTGCTTGGAATTTTCTACCCCAAATATCTACCTTTATTGTCGTTTACTTTTCATGGATATTATTTGTATCATAATATGCTTTCTTCCATTTTTCTTCTTTTTCAATTTGAAGTCCTCTAGCTTATCCAGATTTGTTACATATGAACTCATAACTCTTGCTGCATTTTTGTGCAAAATGTAACTAAAGAAACCCTGTTACAGAATTAGGTAGATTTTACTTTTTTATCTGTTTCTCACTCAGGTGCTCTACACACTCGGAGGAGTTGAAAATCTTCACGCGGCAAAGAAATATTATGCAGCAACTATAGATTTGACTGGTGGCAAGAATACCCGGGCTCTTTTTGGCATATGCTTGGTCTCTCTCTCTCTCTCTCTCTCTCTCTCTCTCTCTAATAACTCGAGTCTTATTCCATAAGCTTGTCGTTTGACTGTATGAAATGTTCTTTATCAGTGTGCTTCAGCTATTGCTCAGTTGACTAGAGGTCGTAACAAGGATGATAAAGAGAACTCGGAACTGCAGTCTCTCTCTGCAGCAGCATTAGAAAAAGCCTATAAGCAGCAATCTCCTTCCAAAGTTTCGGTCCTAAGCTCTGCGCTGAAAAGCTTGAAAGTCTCGTCATGATCAACAGCTCGGTGATAGCTGGTTGCTCAATTCGATGAAAGGCTGTACTGTTCGGCCTGCTGCTTACACTCGAGCGACGTAATTTTTTATTTTGGAGCCAATTTTATTGAATATGATTATTGACTATACTAGAAGAACTGATTCCTTGTATTTTTAAGCTGAGATCCAGTCTTGTTAGGCTCACCCAACCCTCAATAATTAACAAATTCAGTATTTAAGCATAGTTTTACCCTTTTCTTTGCAATTATAATATGTTTTGTGGATTTTCTGGTAATCGATTTCTGCTTTTGGAATAGATGATGCAGTCTTTAATATTTTTCATAAATATCAAAGGCAAAGTCGTTTATATTCGCTGATTTTAGAAGATCCGGCTATGAAGTCAATAGATGGACATTGGTCATCTAAAGTGACTACTAACCTAAAATTGAAAATGGAATAAAATAAAAATATCTGATTTAACTAATGATATTAATTGAAATATGAGTACTTAAATCCCTTAAATATAGAAGCAACAATCACTAATAACACATTTATTTTTGGACGATGAATATGTAAATTAGAAGCTAACAGTCACTAATAACATATATTTCCTCCGTCCCTAATAAGTGTGCGGATTGAGAAGTGGCACGAGTTTTAATAAAAATGTGATAAAGTGAATTTGAATGGAGAAATGAGCCATTTTTTTTAAAAATTGTGTGTATTTTATTTTAAAATTGTTCTTTTTTTTTTTTTTTTTTTTTTTTGTAAAATAGGTTTCTAAAAAAGGAATGCGCACACTATGAGGGACGAGCGAAAAAGAAAAATTGCGCACACTTATCAGGGAGGGAGTATTTACTATTGGACGATGAATATGTAAATTTGTTAACATTTTGGGTGATTAACATGCAATATCTGTCATGCAGTGTTCTATTTTATAATATGCAGTATTTTGTTGAAGTGTTCTATTGTATAGTATGCAATGTTCTTTGTTCTAATATGCATAGTTATGTTGTATAATATGCAGTATTCTGTTGCAAAACATGTAGTGTTCTATTTCACAATATGCATTGTTCTGTTGCAGTGTTCTATTTTATAATATGCATCATTCTGTTTTTTAATATGCATGATTCTATTGTAAAATATGCAGTGTTCAGTTTTGTAATATGTATTGTTCTGATTTATAATATGGCATTGTTATATTCTATAGTATGCATTATTTTGTATTTTAAAAAATATATATATGCTAATTTTGGAATAATCAGTCTAAAATAATTATTTTTAACTAAAGTAATGTAATTTAAATAAAAAGAAATAAATATATACCCTAATATGAATGAGTGAACCCTAACATGGATGAGTGAACACTAATTTAAAAGATGCATTTTCTGTTTTACTGTATGCATTGATAAATATAAAAGAATGATTCTATATTACGAAAT
The DNA here is from genome assembly GCA_036873715.1 of Salvia sclarea. Lineage (NCBI taxonomy): Eukaryota > Viridiplantae > Streptophyta > Magnoliopsida > Lamiales > Lamiaceae > Salvia > Salvia sclarea. The sequence continues at coordinate 2,935,940 of JAYJMF010000085.1, forward strand.
GTTGTTTTATGCTTTACCTTATGTATGTAGTGTTTGGTAGTAACTCATGCAATGTTCAGTGATAACTCATGCACTGTTCAGTAACTCATGTAGTGTTTAGTAATAACTCATGCAATGTTTAGTAATAAATCATGCAAGGTTCTACAATAACTCATGTAGTGTTCGATAGTAAATTATGTAGGGTTCAATTTTTGACAACAAATTTGTTCCCAATTTTCCTCCAACAGTTTTGGGGTCTTCTTCTTCGTTTTTTCGGCGAACTCCTCTGTAAACCACCACCATCAACTACCATAGCCATAAAGCACCATCATAAAGCACAACCTTAAGCTCTATAACTCTCGATTCATCAATTTTCTATTAAATTTTTATTATCCATCACCAAAATTTCACCAGATATTCTTGAATCATATCGTGATAAATCTGCGGCGGCTATCGTCGTCACTGCCACCGCCGCACATCAGCCACCATCATCCGCCGCAGCGCACTGCGCGACTTAGGAAGAAAAACAGTAGAAAGAAAAAGAAGAACAAAAGAAGAAGAAGAAGAAGAAGAAGAAGAAGAAGAAGAAGAAGAAGAAGAAGCATAAAAAAAAAAGAGGAGGAGGAATGCCACCACATGTCAGCATCCCGTAGAGAGAGTCCACCTTTTTTAAATGTGTGGTCCAAAATTGGACCTATATAATATACTACATAAGGGAAGGAGATCTATATGATCTCTTGCCTATATATATATAGGGGCTGCTTATATTGAGAACCACACCCTATAATGAGAACTAAGAACCATTAAGAAGCGTTGATTTGACTGATCTAACGGCCGGTGATTACACCGGCATTATTAATCCAAAAAATGGTAAAAAGACTAGTGCGAATGGGATTCAGGGCATTTTTCGTCCAATTGCTTCCCATTAAAAAAGGTAATGTATGAATCATCGCGTCACTTGCTCTGTTGACTTTTAGATTTGAGAAAAAGAAACTGACGAGATAAACCAAAAAAAAGAGGGAAAACATAAAATGTGGAATCTCAGGAATAATGGAGGTTTACTAAATCTTGATTCTTAAAGCTGCATAATCGCAAAGAAGATACACAATCACGCTAAATCCGACATTTACCATCCTCTCTTAACTGCACTTGATCTTAAAGAATGAATCCACGAAGAAGAACAACAATGGAGAAGAGGATGACGAGGAGTGCAGCGAAATTGAACGAATGTAAGATAGATTCATTTTTTTTCTTGTTAATTTGTTGGGCAGTTGAAGTGATTCGTTTTCCCCCTTTGGCGTAAGAAATCTGTGAACCTTAAATTGGAAAAAAAAAAATCATTCATATAAGCCTCGTGAATGTTTTTCCCCCCCTTATATGCACTGCATTTATACATATAGATTAATGCACTCTCCTTTTTTATTACTGCATTGTGAATGTTTTTTTTTTCAATTGATACATTTTATATATGTTTTCCTAGATTCTATACCGTATAACAACATTTTATACCGTATAGCAGCATGTTGTGATTGTATTATTTTTATTTCCAGAATATTATGAATGGTTATGTGAAACCTAGGTGCATAGAAAATGAAATGTCTGAAAAGATGAATTGGGTTGACTTAAATTTGGATGAAGGTTTTTAAGAGTTGGAATTTGTGTTTTTCTATATAGTGAAAAGCCTATTGCTATTGAGTATTTTTTTTATTTGATTTCCCCAGCAATATGCTGGAAAATAACAGAACGAATTCATGTTAACTTTCTTCGTATGAACTGCATTTTATTATACAGATTAATGCATTGTCTATGGTAAAACGATTGCATTGGGTAAGTCGAAGCTAAATGAGTCTGTGATTGATGAAGGTAAACATATTTTCATACGTAATGCAATGAGTATCACATTTTTTTATGATATAATTCATTAACTTTCATGTGTCTGATTCAACCATTTTATTGTGGTTGTTATATGCATGTGCATCACAGAAATTTAGGGGTATGAGTTGAGTTGTTGTGTTATTTTGTAGTTGTGAGTCAACTTAAGCTTGCTACGTGTTTGAAAATTATAATATCCGAACAATGCGGCACCATTGCCACCGAACCGGCCGACATAAATAGAGTACAAAATTATAGAAAATGTCAAGCTTTTATACAAATATGCTTTTGGTCTTAGAGCACACATAATTTAATTAATACATTTATTTGATAGGCAATTGTTTGGTCAATAATCTCCTTTTTTTTTTTTTTTTTTTATCTGCAACGTGCAATAGTATCAAGAGAAACTAAACCTTCCTCATCAGGTGCCGCACAAAAGGGCAAAGCGAAATCAGATGAGACTGTGACAGATGAAGGTAACACATATTTTCTTATGTAATGCGATAAGTATAAATATTATATGATTTGATTAAGTTATTTTCATATGGGATTGTTATACTCATGTGCATCACAAATTTTAGGAGTATTAGTTGAGTTGTTATGTTATTTTTAAGTTATGAGTCGATTGACCTTAGTATGTGTTTGAAAATTGTAATATATGAACAATGCGGCACCACCACTGAACTGATTGACATAAATAGACTATAAAAATATTATATAAAATGTTAGGCTTTACATGAATATGTTTTTGGTCTTAGTGCACTCGATTTTTAATTAATACATTTATTTAATATGTAATTGTTTGGTCTATAATCTCCTTTTTTTCGTGCACCGTGCAATAGCTAGAGCATCTAACCTTTCCTCTGCAACTGCCGCACAAAATGGCAAGGCAAAATTGGACGAGCATGTGATATATGAATGTAAAATATACTCCCTCCGTCCACAAACAGTGTTCCACTTTTGCCATTTTGGGTGTCCACAAAGAGTGTTCCACTTTCCTTATTTGGCAAAAAAGTAGTGGGACCATTTCTCCACTCACACAATATCTTTCACTTTTTATTAAATTACATGGTGGGACTATTTTCCCACTCACACAATTCTTTTACTTTTCATTAAAACTCGTGCCGTCCACAAAGTGAAACACTCTTTGTGGACGGAGGGAGTATTTATTATTAGTGCATTTGGACACAAACAGTAGTACATACCCTTGAAAACTTATCTACACTGGTATAGTAGAAAATAAAATTAACTTTTAGAAGATATGATGATTCAAAAGGACCACCCTACCCCTACCCCTACCCCCACCACCCCACCCCCTACCCAGACCTCTTTTCTATTAACTGAGTGTTCACTTCGGTGATTACCCCAAGAAAAGCACACGCACCAAAGGTGTAAAATCTCTGCGTTTCCGCTATCCACAGCCAAGAGAGAGCAGAAGAAGAGCCGAAGACGAACGCCAATGGGAGAGGTCTCTTTCTCTCTCCTCCCGCGCTTTCTCTTCCCCTCATTTCAATGTCTCATTTTTGTTTTCCTTTTCTTGAGCAGGAAGAGAAGAAACCGGAGGATCCCAAGCCCGCCCCCGCGGCGGAGGAGAAGAAGAAGGAGGAGCCGCCCAAGCCCGCCGAGAAGCCGCCGGAGGAGGAGAAGAAGAAAGCGGAGGAGCCGCCCAAGCCCGCCGAGGAGCAGCCGCCGCCGCCTCCCCCGCCGCCGCAGGAAATCGTCCTCAAAGTCTACATGCATTGTGAGGGCTGCGCTCGGAAAGTCCGCCGCTGCCTCAAAGGATTCGACGGTAATTAAATCAATTGCATCCTTCCTCCTTCAATTCGATCTCTAATTTTCCAGTTTTTTGAATTGATTTCTGGCTTAGTGCATGCGAGTGTTTAATAATTAGGGGAAAATGTTGCAGGTGTGGAGGATGTGACGACGGATTGCCGGACGAGTAAAGTGGTGGTGAAGGGCGAGAAAGCAGATCCGCTCAAGGTTTTGCAGAGGGTGCAGAGGAAGAGCCACCGCCAAGTGGAGCTGATATCCCCAATTCCGCCGCCGCCAGCGCCGGAGGAGGCGAAGAAGCCTGAGGAGAAAGAGGCGCCCAAACCTGAAGAGAAGAAAGAGGAGGTCTCACAATCTAATTAAATTAAATTAATTGAGTAGTTTAGAAATGTGATTTGTGTTGATTGGTAAAAATTAATCATGAAATTTGTGTGGGGTGCAGCCACCTGTGATTACAGTGGTGTTGGGAGTGTACATGCATTGTGAGGCTTGTGCTCAAGAGCTCAAAAAGCGAATCCAGAGAATGAAAGGTGAGTTACGGAGTTTCTCATTTTTGCAATATCAATTGCTGTAATTAATTAATCAAATTGCTGCTTTTGTGATTGAAATAATTTGTGTGCTCTTTTATGTTACACGCTTTTCAGCTGTATTTGCAGAGATGATTGCTTTCCCATCCTTTATCTCCTTTTGCATCTCTATGTTGCTAAAAACCAAAGATTCCGTTTGAATTAATTCCTTCAAAGTCAATTCGATTCAATTACATATAATTAATTGAAGCAATTAATTAAATTATAGGAGTGGAGAGCGTTGAGCCGGACCTGAAGAGCTCGCAAGTGAGAGTGAAGGGAGCGTTGGATGCGGAGAAGCTGACGGACTACGTGCACAAGCGCACAGGCAAGCACGCCACCGTGGTGAAGGTGGAGCCGCCGCCGCCGCCGGCGAAGGAGGAGGAGAAGAAGAAGGAGGAGAAGAAGCCGGAGGAGGAGAAGAAGGAGGAAGCGAAGAAGGAAGAAGGCGGCGATGCGAAGAAGGAAGAAGGCGGCGGAGGAGAAGCGGCAGCGAAGGCGGCGGCAGATGGAGAAGCGGCAGCGAAGGCGGGAGAGGAGACGAAGGTGGAATTGAAGAAGAATGAGATGCAGTATTACTACTATCCGAACTATTACCAGCAGCAGATGTACCCGCAGAGATTTGTGCAGGAATACCAGCATGAATATCCGTCGCCGCAGATGTTTAGCGACGAGAATCCGAATGCATGTAGGGTGATGTGATGTAAATGGAGAGGGGTAGAATGGGGAATTCAAGTGGTGGTGGTGGCCACATGGGTAACTGTCCCATGGAGGCTTGCTTTCTCAATCTTGACATGTTGTTTGTGCTCTACATGTGGCCCTGTCTCGCCTCTCTTGCACTATACTCTCTACTCAATTTTACCTTTGTTTCATTTCTCTTATAAATACCATCAATAATAATAACAAAAGCTCTATAACTATATGTAAGCATTTAAACAAAAAAAATTCAAATCTTGTCTGCATTCATCTTTAGATTATTAGTTTTTATTTTATTCATTTGAAATTCAAATTATTTCTATTTTATGCTACTTCACTATGCTGTTTATTGTTTTTACATTAGCTTGCAAATAAATAGTGAATATAGGTCGAGTTAATGTACAAAGTAGTGGCCAAATCATCTATTCCACCAACCTAGTCTTTTTTTGTGACTGTCTGTTGGTGAAACATCTTGCACTTTTTAGTCTCGTTGGTTGTGTAAATTTTATTTTTCAAGTAATTAATCTAAAGATGCAGGTGGACGGTAAATTTATGTGTTTCAAGAAAATTAACTCTTACATGTAATTTAATTAGTGGTAATGAGATTAAAAAGATTATTTTTATAAAATATATGCACCACGTGCCCTAAGTGGCAAAAACCACCCTGATGATTTATCTTGTTTTTCGCAAAAAAATTTACATTTGTCAGACTAGTGTAAGAACTCTAGGTAGCCGTGTACGAGGTATCCAGTGGTATGAGCTATCCGCCTGTATACAGCCGGATACATCGAGGTATTTGGTCGAATACCTCATACAACTGGATACCTCGAAGTGCAAGGGCTTTTGTGGAAAAAGATAGACAAACCATCAACATGTAGGGATATTTTTTACACTTAGGGCATATGGTGTATATTTCTTATAAAAGAGGGCAAAAAAACATGAACCTCACTTAATTAACACTCACTTATAAAAGAGGTCATATGGTGTATATTTCTTATATTTCTTATTTTTTTTTTTTGAAATAGCGCAAAAAAACATGAACCTCACTTAATTAACACTCGGCCTGGTCATTTGTAATTTAAATATGAGGAACTTAGCTATTAAGGTTCTCTCTTAAATTATTTGCAATTTGATCCATTCATTCTTTTTCACAAGATTGAAGTTGAGATTTGGGAATCCATTGATGTTGAAATTCAAAATAGTTCGAGGATTTCTAAAGTCCATTATCAGGATTGTCTTCTCGTGTTGTCAATTTCGAGCTTTGATGTTAGATGAATGTTCAAATTTTAACTACAATCTTGCTGAAATGGAAAGAATTTTAAAGTTGGGTCTTTGCTGTTAAACATTTAAAGGTTGGGTCTAAATGACAAATGACCCAAATTAGACTTGTACATTTTTCTATTGTTAAGTCTATGAATTGGAATCAATGAAAGGATATGGAATTTTTTTTACTCCACTTTTTTAGTGTGTGAAGACTTCGGAATCGAAGTTGTATATTTATGAAATAAGTTTCCTTCACATTGCATTGCATAAGAATATCTCAAGCATAGAGATAAATTTCATGTAAGTTAGAAAAGGCTTACTAAGGAGAAGGGTTGATGGTATCTTTTGTTTAAAAGCAAGGGAAAAACAAGGACAAAAGAGGATAAAATGTCATAAAATGAGATTGACTGGTAGATATATTAGGTGAATTTATGGAGGTGAATTAATGAGGGGAATCAATAGGAATTGAATGCCTCACAATCCAAATATAGAACTCGATAGTGTTGCAGGTTTCCTACTTCATTGTGGCACGTCACATGTTTCTTAGTAATGACACATAGCGACAACAATTAGGTAGAAAGTTAGTGTCCCTTTGCGTTTGGTCTGGTGATAAAGCGGTTAATATTTGAGATTAAAAGTCTCACATTTGAGTCTACTCTGATGTGGTTTTAAACTATTTATATTAATTTGACCAAAACAAATTGGGTAGGAAGTTGTGTTTATGTTGGCTTAGTGGTAGACTTTTAATGTCTGAGACCAAATGTTCCAGGTTCGAGTATACGGTGATACGTACTTTTAATTTCCGTATTAATTTGACCCCCCCAAAAAAATAGATATGAAGTTTTACGTGCTTGTGTTAACTTAGTAATAGAATAACTAATGTATGAGCCTTAGTGGTAAAGAGGTTAATATATGAGATCAAAGGTCTCACACGTTCATTGGCCTAGTGGTAGAATAATGTTAATGCCTAGAGTCGAAGGCCTTAATTTAGAGTCCCGAATATTTCGAGTCATAAACATCTTATTTATGAACCTTAATTAGTGTCAGAGTGATTAATATCTTAGGTAAAAAATCATTAATTGTTTGTTGGCGCAGTGGTGTATAATACAGCCTTAGTGGGGAACGTTACGATAGTATTAAATTTACCAAAAAAATAAATAGTTAATGGTATAGTAAGCAACAAAATATCATAATTATGTGATTAATGGCAGATTAGGATGCATGCATCGACCAGAACGCGACAGGAGGTTTTCAAGTTGATGACGATTGGAAAGTCTGAAAAAGGAAATAAGCCTCTTTTAAATTTTGGAATTTACTGTTGCGTTTGTTACGTGTAATTTGCTGCATTTACTTTGTCATTATCTCAAGTTACGGAAGTGGAGAGGTAATTATGATCTTTAGACTACTTTGCTACAACTGTACAAATGATTATGATCTTTAACAATACCCCAAATTTGGTTGAACGAGCTAGCATCACAAGAATATAATATATATAAAGTGGATCATACAATATTATTTAGTGTAGATGAAAAATTAATTTGAACTATTGATATTTGATGATTTACCATTGTCATAAAAACTCAAAAGAGCTTTGATTTTTTACAGCAAAGTCTCGATATATCGTTCACCATTTGCGAGAATCTGCACCTCGTTGACATTTTAAATCATGTAACAATTTTTTTCTGTATATTATATACAAATAATCAAAGTTTCATAATTTATTCCTTAATCCCTTTATGTAATTGATAAAATTGATAATTGCATAACATTTTTGAGGTATTGGAAAAAAACAATATTAGAAAATAATCTGGGCATATGGATAATTTATATATATTCTTTGAAAACAAAGATATTCTGGTATAGTGTCATGTCAAAGTAGGTGTTGGTGAGCTATAGGAAATCTTTTTTTTAATCACAGCCAAAACCTAGCTGCGGAAACTATAGGGCGACCGTTAGTAGGAAGATCTTAGAATAATGTCGTATATGTATTTGTGTTACGTTGGGATATATTTTTATTTTTATGTAATCATAGTTCTATCCAGTTTTAAGATAATGATTGACCGAAGATTTTCGAGCTAACGTACGTATATGTGCATGTCTTAATTTGTTTTATAGCATGTCTTAGTTTGTTTATGTTTATACATATACATGCTTTTCTTAATACTAGCCGAGAAGACGTGCATTGCACGTCTAACGTGTCAATTAACATGTTATTTTGTATTGTATAGATATCAATGTACACCACAAGGTTTAATAAATTTGTTTAGAATTGAAAAAATATTATTTGAATAGAATTTAGTAGACATATTTAATAAATGACAAATATTTATGTCAGGCCGGCCTGACCGTCAGGCCAGTGGTATTTCATGTTACATGAATTGGTACTTTATTTTGGTACTTTATATAAATGAACTGTGTTTTAAGTGGTACTTCATGTTATATGAATTGATACTTTATTCAATATATATTGGTACTTT
>JAYJMF010000085.1:2944662-2958721 GCA_036873715.1 Salvia sclarea
AAAATGAGGAGGAAGAAAGAGTAAAACTCATTTTTTTAGAGAAGGAGATGGAAAAGAAGGAAAAATTTAAAAGACAAATATTCTCTTTTCCCTCATTTTCCTATAATAATTTATCCATCAAAGAGAATGGAGCCCTAGTGAAAAATTGACATCGTTAAGTTGACAATGGTATTGGAGGAAAATGAGGCTGAGCAATGGCGGCGGTAGGCCGTTCTTCATCGGTGGAGGTGGAGGGGGAAAAAGGGGTTGAAAGAGAGAGAAGGGTGAGTCGGAGGGGTGAGTTGAATGAAAGAAGAGTACTGATTTGAAATGAAATGACAATCTTTCGATTAAGTTCGCCGAACGCTTTCTCCATGTTGGCACTTTAGCATCCAACTCGGCTTTTATGGGAACTAGAACTTGTGAAAAAAATTAGAAAAATTTAAAATTCATGTACAATTAATTAAATTTTAGTACATTTTTACTTATGTACAAAATCAAAATTGAATTAGAACTTAGGCCAAAATTGCCCATTGCCATTTCAGAGGAGTTGAATTTCCCATCTGAGTTACTATTGGAATTTGGCATAACCTCTATTGCACGCAGCAAGAAACGAATCAGTGAAAAATGGTGGCACGCAAATTCCTGGTTGAACACGGCGCCTCCTCCTTCGCCGTCGACTACGACACTGACGATGGCTTCGAAGTTCTCTTCAATTCTCTCTCCTCTTTTTTCACTCTTCTCCAAATCCGCTTTTCTCAGACGATTCTCCGCTCCTTTTCTAATTGCGTTGCAGGTGCTCAAATTCCAGCTTTTCTCTCTCACCTCCATCCCTCCCGATCAGCAAAAGGTTCTTTCTTATTCTTTGTTTTCTCTTTTCCTCAAATTCGCATTGCCATTTTTCTCTCTTTTTACCCTGATCATGCAGCAAATTTTTAGGTTTATGTGTTTGTGCCTTCTGGTTTCAGCATTGCGTGTCTTAATTTCTTTATATCATGTTCAATGTGTTCATTCTACTTGATAATTTAAAGCAAATTAGTGTGTACAGTAACCGGCATTTGTAATTTTAATAGCAGAAACCAACTGGAAAATGTATTTTACTGTTCCCCCCGCATGGTTTTGCTGCTTCATATAACTCATTTGTAGATTTTTCCAAGCTATAGACTCCATGATTTCGTTCCTAGTTAGTGTAATTCCAAAATTGGGCAGCCTTTAGTTTCAGGCATTCCATGAAATAAACACGTACTTGGACAGGCCATGTGCATATTTATGGGTACGAGAATAGATAGAGGCCCTGCTGAATTTGTTGGTCTGCTTGTGTCTATAGATATTGGGAGATGATGGCAATACTACGGTGTCGGATGATTCTGCTCTTGGATTGATTTCAGATAAGTTGCGGTTGATCTCAATTGATGAAGATGATAACTCAAAGCACGTGGAAACATCTGTACCTGATCTCATGTCATCCGACGAAGAATTGGCTCGACGGTTGCAGGTTTTCTTCGTTGATCTTCTAATGCATCTTTGTGTTTTTTGTTATCTGATCTATCAATTTAAAATCTAGATTTATCAATTTTGGCCTGAAGTGCTTGGTCCTCAAACTTTAGTAGAACCAGCCTTAACAGGACTTAGAAGCTGTTGTTTAGCACCTACACTTCAGTAGGCAGGAAAGCCAGAATCTTCAGCATTACCCTTCCAATTTATTTTTCATTGTAAGTTAGAGCATTTTGCTTGAGAGTCTACATGTTTTGGTTGAGCATAAACAATAAAGAGAGTCCGATTTCATAAGAATTTACTTCCTTTGTTCTTTCTTATGTTTATTGTTGGATTATTTATTCTTATTCGTAATTTGAGTACAGTTTAAAATTGTAATTTTGAAAAACATAAAGCATTTCTTTGTAATAATTTTTATTATTCTATGATATAGATTAACTTACAAAGCTGTTATCTTTTTCTTCTCTACTGGGAAATTAAGGATGTGGTGCCTTTTGTTTAGGCTGAAGAAGAAGCATTAATGATGCAACAGTTTGTAACAAGTGAAAACAGAGAGCAATTTGAGCAGAGAATCGTGCCATACATTGATCAAGTCTTGATGGTAGTTATTTTTTCATTGTATTGTTCTTCATTATGTTTAAATTTTCTTTCCTATATCTTTGATGTCCGAGCAGAGGATGAATCACATGTTTTCTTAATTACTTTATTGTCCCAGACGTGGGGCTAGGATCTGAATACCTGCATAAACTGCTTGCTTCTTAGGATTTCAACATAGTTTATAAAAGTATTTTACTATATTTATGTATATTGTGCTTTGGACAAGTGGACAATATTTCTATTGGTAGTTTGTACATGATTCTGGTGCAGTATGAAGATCCACAACGGCAGGAGGCCGCTCGAAGGACAGTACCTGTGGACAAGCTTGAGGAAAAAGCGGTGGTTGCATTGGCTAGGGTAACAGCTCCTATCTTCGATCAATGTCTATGCTATATGATTCACCAAGAGTGGGGTGGGGGGATTTAGTTTTCTTTTAAAATTCTCTTCTGAGTGCTTGGGTTGAGTGTCTGGAGGCCAGGGCAAGAATATATTATCGAAGGGCTATTTCATAATTTGAAATGGTTTTTAGTACTTTCATATTCTTTTAACAATGGTCATCAGTTGAAGGACAATTGTTAGTCATTACTGGGTATGTAGGCATGTAGCTTTATTGTACAGACTAGGTTTTCCTGAATAATAAATTAAGGGATGATTATGTAAAAGTTCTTACAGTCACATAGTTATTTAGGAATGAGTATTTCTTTTTTCTTCAGATTGGCTTTAAATATTAGTACTTTCAATTGTGTTATTGGCTTGATATGCAGAGTTTCTCATATTTAACTACTTGAATTTAGGAGGGATATTTTGAACCAACAAAAGATGAACTTGATCATGCATTTCTGTTGCAGTTGCTCTTCTGGTTTAAGCAGTCATTCAGGTCAATATCCCAGTTCTTTATTATTCATGGACGATTACTTACTAAATCTTTCAAGAAACAACATGGAGTTCTGTGCTGCGCACTAATTTGCATTTGTTTGGTATGCTAGGATCCGTATTGTATATTTCTGGACATAAATATCTTGAAAGAAGGTTTCATCCAGTGCATCAATAATTTCCTCATGTCATAAGATAAATTAGTAATTAATGTTTCTAAGTATTGCATATAATTCTCTCATACATCTATTGGTGCAGTTCAGCAGTTTGAGTGCTGTCTGATAAAGGATTCCTATCAAGAAAGGATAAATTGGCAGTGTTAAGTTTTCGGAGGCTCAAATTTTTGGTTCAAATGATAAAATATATAACCAAATTCCAAAGCATGTGAGAAAAATAAGAATGCTATGTTTCTTCTTGGAAGTTATATTTGCAACTTAAAAGTTCAATTTGTTATTGTATTACCCAGACAAGTCTCATTTAACTTATAAACTTACAGAAGATGGTTGGTCGTGTCCATTTTATTTAAAGGAAAGAATCTTTTGCAGAGGCAATTATTATAATAAAAACTCCATTTGATGTTAAATATGTATTATTTCCATCTCTGGTTCTCATCTTTCTATCATTTTTGTGCTTTCAAGAAGATCTAAGCTCTAGTAACTAATATGCAAAACTCAGTGGATTTTCTTCATTGATGTCTCCAGGTGGGTGAATTCACCGCCTTGTGACAGTTGCAAAAGTGAGACAATTAATCAGGGCATGGGAGCTCCAACTCATTCAGAATCACATTATGGAGCATCTCGAGTAGAACTTTACCGGTATCAATGTTAACTTAGTTTCATTACTTTTTCTTAGTCATTTATCAAATCTCATGCTTTGCCTTGAAAAATGAATCCCTGCTGCAAAATCAAGCTGCTATGTTGCTCTTACTCAGACTTACAGGCCTTGCTTGTTTGCATCTTGTTTCTGTACTTTTAAGTAGTTTGGAGCTAGGTCAATGACAAGGATGCATCTATGAAGTGGTTAGTGATCTGTTGATGCCAGTCAGTAGTAGCCTTCAATATTGAAATAATTTTGTACAAGCATCCTGATTATTTAAGACATAAAATCTTTGATTTTTATCAAATATACACTTCCCTTACCTTGGTTTCAGAATTTTGTCTGAATGTCAAGTCAATGTGACTTGATATCATGTTATGATGACTTCATTCTCATTACACGGCTCAATTTTAAGTCAAGGTGACTTGATATCACTGATTTCAATTCATGAGTTGAGCTTTTAAGTCAGGGTGACTAGATTGTCTAATTACCCTCTATCTTTGATAGTTAGTAAGGATAGTAATGTTTGGGAAGTTGGACATAAAACATCTTTTAATGTTTCAATCAATAAAAAGTTCTTGAGCTTCCACAAGAATTGCCTGGCGACCCCAGAATTACATAGAACAGTGGCGAAGAACACTAATTGGGAAAGATCTGACACTGCTGTCCTCCGCAGACTACTATAAGTCCAGGAGTGGATCTAAAGATGAGATCTTTCTAAACCTCATATTTTTCATGTGAACTTTATAAATTCATGACTCATCCCTACTTTAGCTGATCGTCACAGGCAGCTCGTAGTTCTAAAATATAGTTCTCCATCAACTTGTATCAATATATAGATGATAAGGTCAGCGGATGGTGGATTGGATTCATAATCACCTACTTCTTTGTTTGCTTAACATGTGAAAGACACATGATAACATCATTGGCATTATCTACTGTCATTTGAAGGGGTTGTAATCTAATATGGGCGACTAGGCTTTAGAAGAATAAAATATAGGACTAACAATAGTCATCATTTTATTTCCAAAAGATGTCTGGAAACTTTCTCGCAGCTTATTTTTTATCTTCCAGCAACAAGCAATACTTCATTAGTGATTATAGATTATAGTAGTGAAGAACCAATTCCTGGTGTCTTTAAAAAAATTGACATGACAAGAAGGGAAGCAGAATGAGAAAGATGCAAATTAAATAAAAATGGTGTTAAGAAAGGGTGGTCGGCTGCATCAGCTTTAATAAAGAGAAGAATGGTAGCGGATGAGTGAAAACAAAAGACATAAAAATGGCAGCAAGCGAGTAAGGAAATGGCAGAAGGAGACTGCAAAAGCACTGGTGTTAGTAAATAGTAACAAGATGTGAGATGAAGGTGGTGGACCTTTGCAAGAGTAGATGGAAATAAAGAGTTCTAGAAAAGGAAACATGTATACATAATGGATTTCAAATCTGTTATATCCAATGTATGCTTTACAGCAAAGAAGAGTTCACAGAATTAACTGCGGCAGACAGAGGATGAATTATGTCGATAATGCTAATTATCTGCACATAATGATATAAATATATTGAGAAAGGATTGCTTAGTTGAAGGACTGTCTAAGGTGTTTACTAAAGTAAGAAAATGTTTAGTCTGTCACTGAAGAAAATCACCCTTTAATAAGAATTCTTCAGCTGCTGCACATGGATTATTTGGACTAATTACACCACCCAATGAGTCAAAAGAAATATACTCTAGTTGAATAAAGTATATTCTGGTTGTGACTTGTGATCAATGGTTAATGAAGGTATGTTCCCCAAAACTAGTACATGCAACTACAATCTTAGTAGCTAAGTACTCAAGTAAATGTAAGCATATTCTATCTAATGGACACAAATGTTTTAGAATCATATCCATACCAGATCCTATATACTTGAAGCAGACTTTCTCTGCTGGTGAGGAACCTTATAGCTATATTGTGTTACGTTTTATCTTCTCTTTCTTGTGCGGGTTTTCCTTTTCTTAAATCACCCATGAAATTCCGACATTGATTTTTTTGAACTTCTTCAATATCTCTCTTTTTCTCTATTTGTATATAAGTTTATATATTTGTGTAATATATATGTACATGGAATTATATAATCTTTTAATTGAACATCAATATATTTATTTTGGCATCATTTTGAATAACTACAGTTGCAAATCTTGCTCAAGTGTAACCCGCTTCCCAAGATACAATGACCCAATGAAGGTATAATATCCCACGAACCTGAGAAGGTTTTGTATCTGGGATTTATTGATAGGTTTTTGTTTTCAGCTTCTGGAAACAAGAAAGGGACGCTGTGGGGAGTGGGCTAATTGCTTCACACTGTATTGTCGAGCTTTTGGGTATGAATCTCGGTTGGTAAGTTAAACTTCTGTTTCTAAGGAAGACTTGTCCTTTTTGGGTAAGAAGTAATTCATTGACTTCTAAACAAGGCCACTTCTTTTTCTGTGTAAATGATTTCTAGTTCAATCAAGTAGCCAGACTTGAACTAAATGATTAAGAATAGGATTGCAATATATTTTAGTAGCCAAAAGAAAATTTACCAAAAGCTGACATTGGGATCTCATTTCGCATGTATCTTTACTGGAGATGATCTAAACTTATGATCAGTGTCAGACATAAATTTTGTCCATCTGAAGTAAAAACTAGAAATACTTTGATTGATGTAGAGTATCCATTCCGTGACCATAGTTCCCTACAGATCACCTTTTGAACTCTCCCCATGTAACTTTTTTTTGGCAGATTTAAGCATAGGGTTTCAAGCATAATAAGTAGAAGTATATAGCTGATATTTTTTTCCTGGAATAGCTGTTATAACCCATCTTGCATTGTGGAATTGCCATACGATATGCACATATGGCTCCAGTGTTAAGTTTAATATAATTCCTCGAATAATGAATATTTTACAAGTACCTAGTATTCTAGGATAGGATGTAACTAATTGAAATGTGAGTTTACGGAAGGTAAAACAGTGACCTACATGTGCTTGATATTAATAGCTCCAGAGAACACATTGTTTGAAAGATTAGAAGCCGGGACCCTATATTTTTTTGTACACTAGAAAAAGACAAAGTTCCTTAAATAGCCAAAATTATTGTATACTGTTTTATTAATTGTTTTTTTATCGTTTACCCTATGGTACAGTTAATATCTGGAGTACTAATATGACAAATTTGGTGAGGAATCTATTTTTCTGTAATATTTCGAGTTCATATATTTTTTTTCTTGTTCTTACATTGGAATCCATGTAAGTCGGCCACTGAACTAGTTTGGAAGTCTGATAAGTTTGGGATTTTTCATATTAAGCTATGAAAGAATCCCTAGTGAACAACTTGATATAATTAAAAAAATCACCGAGATGAAAATCCAGATATGACCGTGAATCGACATGGAAAGATTTATTCGTTATAGATCAATAGGCTGATTTCGGACAATGGACAAAGGACCCTTTAGATAAATAAATAGTTCAGTTGTAACTTTAATGCTGTTTTTTAATGTTCTCTTTCATTTCTAGATATTGGACTTCACGGATCATGTTTGGACAGAGTGCTTATCACCTTATTTGGGAAGGTAAACTTGTCTCTCCCTGCTGCTTTAAAAGTATAATCTCTTCTCTTACACTGTAATTGAAGCAATGAAAAGTTCTGTGCCTTTATCAGGTGGATGCATCTGGATCCTTGTGAAGGAATATATGACAATCCATTGCTATATGAGAAGGGGTAAATATCTAAATCTTCTACTGTTTCTTTTGAATTAGATCTTAATAAACTTCGATTATGAAGCATGCTATTTAGATCAATTCAATTTCTAATTATAATTGCACATCTTTGTCGCAATATTCTTTTGCTCCTGTATTTTCTTTTAAGGTGGGGAAAGAAGTTGAACTATGTCATTGCTATAGCTAGAGATGGAGTTTATGATGTGACTAAACGTTACACCAGAAAATGGCATGAGGTACTACTATAGCATTTTTCTTCTAGACAATATGAAATACATATCTTTAAAAGTTTATGTAGAGACTTTATATTTCAGGTTTTGTCTCGAAGAGTCATTACAACCGAGCAAACTCTGGCCAGTATCATATCTGACATCACAAGAGAAAGACGTAGGAACTTAAGCTCTGAGATGCTAATAAAACATAATGAGCGTGACAAGATGGAAGCAGAAGAAATTGAGAGGAACTTGTCATTGCAAGATAACACATCAATCTCACTTCCTGGGAGACAAAGTGGGGATAAAGTATGGCGTATAGCAAGATCAGAATTTGGTTCTGATGAACACTGTTCCTTGAGTTCCTCATCTTGTCCAGTTCGCAAATGTGTGGACGAGCACGTGACAAAAATATATAATGCATTTCTCCCTCTCCTCCATCAATTAGTAGAGGAAGCATGTGATAATTCTAGAGCAACAGAAGTTCTTGAGATCATTAAAAAAAATTTAATTGGTCTGAAAACTTCACCTTTTAAAACAAGGAGAACAAAGATAGATGCTGTATCTAACTCACTATTCAGTAGGATGCTTCCCTCATTAGGTCAACTTTTCGATGCCCTCTCACTGAAGTGTGATCGAGGGGTTGATGGGCATACTGATATATGTATAGCTTCAGATCCTGTGAAAACTGCCTTGGCACTGCCTGTTGTCTTCCATGCACTGGATGATTTGATCCGTAATGTGAGTGCTTGTAAAATGTTGAAAAAAGAATCTCTTTCATGGCCACTTCTGAAGTTAAACAGAATATGTTCTGGTTTCGTACTTGCAAGTGGTGAGGAACTTCCTTTTGGAATAGTAAGTATCAAATTTCAACTTGTACTTTTTAAGTAGAGTTTCTTTGGGTCTTATACCAAAAAAGTTTGATTCCATGCTCTCAAACTCAATTATCGTCATTGGCAATATTTCAGGCTACATCTGCATTTGATGGAACACGTTTGTCAAAGTTTGAAGAACCAAATGGTGCTACAGGTATTCAAATACATTCTTTTCAATGTAACTCTAACAGATGGAATCTTTGTTCTCCAATTGTTGTCTGTGAACTTTCTATGCAGTAAATAATTGTTCTTTCCTATTACTGATACCCCCAACCCCCACCCTTGAAAAGGGTCAAAAGAAGAATCAACAAGAAAGAGTTGTTTCCTATGTTAACATAAATTGCTTACTTAAGGTAGAACAATATCAATAGAAAATGTTTTCTTCATGCCTTCCTGGCATTAATTCCGTGTATTTCTAATACAAAATAATAATGGAAAAACTAACCTCTCTACTTGTCATTGTAATTATCATCTATTGACATGTAGAAGTGTGAACATAGTGGATGATTCTTTGCCAATTACTTCACGATCATTCTCTGAAACAAGTTATTTAATGAGACATCCAAACTTCCTTATATATTGTTTAGTATGAATTAGAAAAATGAAAAAGGCTATCCTTATTGCAAATAATTGGAAATTGAAAAATAAATGACAAAGGCTATCCTTATTGCAAATAATTGGAAATTGAAAAATAACCATATTAGTTAATTGAAGATCGATGTACATGTGTGTTGCGAAGAGTTTGTCTACTGAAGTTTATTTTATTGATTTTACTAAGTTTTTTCTCTGTATGTCAAGGGAACATCCATAATTCATGAAATATAGGAATGTCCTCCTTTATTTAGGGCTGGTTGTTATTCATTATCATGATGGTATCTAGTCCGCAACAAAAATATTGGTCGAGTCAAATAATATAGAAGACTAGTTCCTTGTTCTAATTTGTTAAAAGCTCGATTAAACGATTAAATCTCAGAGCCTCAGTATCTAAACCATTAGATCAATATAAAAATGTTTACTTAATTCCGTCAGCCTATATGCAACATGTTAAATTGACTTTGGTTTTCTAGGCTGTTGGATCATTTACAAGGTATTCAATAACCAGATGCACGAATTGGTTTCATACGAATTGATGTCAGCAAATGATGCTCCAGAGAGAGATCCCATGGACTGGTATGACATCTATGAACTTTTTATCTGTAAACAAGATCGCATGCCTACAATTAGAAGTGATTGGCTCTCAATGCTACTATGTGTCTCATCTCATGTGAAATTCACATTTCAGAGATTATTATTTTGTTGATGTTATTGCTGTTGTAGTGGAAAATGGCAAGATGCAGTTCAGTGGGTCAGACAGGATTTGCTATGAGTATCCTTTAGATAGATTACATTCTGATTTCTTGTGTTAGGTCATATTTCCCTTGTTTTTCTTTAATCAAGCTCTTTGTTGTTGATTTTATGGACACTTTGTTGTTTTTGTGCATGTAAGATTACTTTCTTGGAATAATAAACCAGTTCTGTTGGGTACTTTTTTCTTCGAGTTATCAGACCGCCTCTTTGCCCGCACTTCCTCCAATCTATCAATGAAAGGATTTGTTAATTGCTGAATACTCATATGGTGTTTGGACGCTCTGAAATGCATTGAATAATATCTATATGGGTAAAGGACTGCACAATTGTTATATATAGCATAAAGATGCATGACTTCACGGATGTGCTTACACAACTAGTACTGCAATACTCACTGACAAGGATGTCCATTGTTTTTCGGGATATCACCATTTCTCTTCAAGCTTTAGATAGCATATTACATCCCCCTAGACTGTGTCATCAGTTTTGTTTATATATAGTTTTGTTTATCCTGATAGGATCCTTGAAGGAAGCGAGGATGGAGGCTCCAGTTGGCGCTTGTTGGACAAGCAAACCTCCCAGAAGTTTGAGAAACGATTCCTGCGAATAACATATGAAGTTGGATCTCAATCATTCTTGGCAAATGCCTTCAGGTAAAATCTCGCTCTGAATCTTGCATCATATAATTGATCTCTGTAATTGATTCTGTACGTAAATCATGGTGTTGCAGGTTTAGGTTTCTAGCTGTTCGCGATGCAAAATCAACTTCGCGGTTTCAAATAGGCAGTATTGACCTCTACGCGAGGACAAACACTATTCCTAGCATAGAATAGAAATGCAAAAGAAAAGAATAACATGTAGGAATGAGCTCTCCAGTCAGAGCTGACCTAAATTCTCCCCTTGGTTGTCTGTATTTTCTAACTGAGAATGGTTGGCAGTTGGCCAACTATAATATCAAAGCCGTTGTATTATGTATATCGATATAGGAATTCGGTTGGATGAGATGGTGTATCAAATGTGAAATTGTAACTGAGTTTTCTATTATCGTATAGTTTGAGGACTGTTTTTGCGAAACTGATGTAGCGGATAAAACAAATCAAGGTTGATGAGATTGATGTAGAGTCAGTTAACCAGGAGATAGTTATAAATCCTACTGACTATCTGATAGACTAATCAGTTGGACTGTTAACTATGCAGTGGAATATGATAGAGTTATAGGCTTTACTGGTGACGTAGACTTAAGTCTGATCGTATTAAATGATTAAATCAGTATGCAGTTAGAAAGTTGATAATAAAATAGTTTAAGTACATAAATTAAATCAGACTGTTTGGAGAGATTAGCTCCTACGTCCACAGATTGAAACTTATCTGTCAATCCATTTTGGGAATCAGCTCGTGTTTATGGGTGCACAAGAAACATTACACTGGAGTCGGTCGCAGCGCCGGCTTCTGAGTACTTAGAAACCTTCTGGGTTTATCTTCGCTCAATACAATCACAAACTCGACTCTCTCTTTTCTCACTCTTTACAAGGGTTGTGAAAGGAAAAAAATGAAAGTCTCCAACTAGAAGTTTTCTGAAAGCCTCAGAAAACTCGATCTAGGTTGAGAATGGAAAGATGAGTGCCTAGACCTAAGAGAGGTGTATGATGATAAAGCATTATCGATAGAGGCTTAAAGCTTTCTTGCTTAAGACCTTCTCTTCTTCGATTCACACAGCTTGTGAATGGTGGAGGATTGAGCTTGAGTTTTGATTTTGGCAGAGTTTCAGCTTGTGCTTTGAATAGTTGAGTTTGAAACTCTACCAAGACTTCAATTTGTAGGCCAGGCGAATTCAAATTTGATCCGTTGGAGGGACATCATAATTTTAATCTGTCGTTGTCAAAGAAAATAGTTATGTTGTCTCTATCGTCCTTCTCCTTTATCTTCCTGCAATTCTGAGCTACCTACTCTATCCTTTTTAGCTTTCTCTTTCTTCCTTTTTGGCGAAAGAGCTCCCAGCTTTTCGTCCTTTGTTCGTATGAAGTGATCTGCAAATCATTTTGATTCCATCATATATATATTGGAATCAGGTTATAACGTGTTTAATGCGCCTACTTGTGTATCTGTTACATGTCGAGGTCTGATTCCTTCATGCTTTTGACTTCAGTCGAACAACAGTCTTCATTCCTTTTATCTTCAGTCAGTTGGCTAACGAACTTTTGACTTCGACTTGTGTTCTTTAGTTAGCTGCCCTAATCAGTCGGTTTCCTTCAGTCGTTCTTTGACTTTAGTTTTTAAACTTTACTTCTATGTAGGGATGGCAATTGACCCGCAGGTACCCGAAATCCGCGTATCCGCCCCATTATTCGCAGGTTTGATAGGCATTTTGTACCCGTGGGTATGTTCATGGATTAAAACTAGTACCCGTTTAGTTCGCGGGTACACGGAAATGGTTTGGCACTACCTGTGCCCGCGAAACCCATGTACTCGCGAACTCTACCCACGAAAATTCCCGCGAAAATACCCGTGAACCCTACCCACGAACCCCTACCCATTTGATAATATATTTTAATTAGTGGGTTCGTGAACCCTACCCACGAACCCGCGAAATCCTACCCGTTTGATTTATGGATTTATTTTGACATTTTCATATTTTTTGAGATATTTGGTTTCGTGGGTCGCGGGTGGCGGATGGCGGGTACCCGATGCGTGGCGGGTTCACGGATACCCGCTAACCCGCGGGTACCCGCCCGTCGCGGGTGTGGTGGGAATTTCATACCCGTCGCGGGTCGCGGGCGGACAAAACTTTTGCGGGCATGGAAATGGTTTGGCACTATCCGCGCCCGCCCGACCCGATTGCCATCCCTACTTCTATGGAATTAGTCTTTAGTCTTGGGGTCTTCGCTTGGTCAACCTTGTCTTCGATCGCTCTAGTCCAGCAGTTGCGTCTTTAGATTTATTCTAGAGACTGCTTATTAACATGTGAGCATATTAGACTAAAACTAGATTCTACATCAGTCGGAGGTTTTGGGATCAATTAAAACATATATAAGTATTTTCTCAATAATGTCACCCTTCTTAATGATGCCAAAGCCACTAAGACAAAGAAGGGTCAAGCTGATTATAATAGTTCAGCCACAGACTGATTCGAGTACAGTCAAAGCTATGGATCAATTCCCCCTTATGACTCTATTCTATTGCAGACTGAACTGGGGATAAGTTCCCCTTACTCAAACACCTCTTTTCCTCTAAAACAGATGTTAGTAATAACGATTTAAGCAAATTTTAAAGAACATCTTTGCAATGCTGAGCCTGGACAAAGAGAGATTTTCTTCAGGTTGAACTGAAGGGTATTATACTTTATATAAAGATTGACAATTCAAAGATTATAATTTTGGTGATCTAGTTTCAGACTTAGTTCCTATACAAAGCTATTACATCAGTTTTCATCCTAATTTTCCCTATCACGACTTTTGAAACCTTTGAAGAGGGTTTTGGGGAAAAGGTCTAAAAGATTGGTTATTATTGTATTTTGCAGTAACCGTCCGAGAACTCTTCTACCTCCTTGAAGGAATTTGGAGATGGATAAGAGAATTGGTGCTACAAAGTTGCAACATTGATCAGACAAAAACCTTCCATCTCCTTTGATTCTGTTCTAGCTGCCAAAGGGGGTTGATGGCAGTCCACCTGTCAAAGAGAGTTAATTGTGCCTCTTGAACAACCGGATCTTCAATTACAACTTCATAGCCAATAGGATATAGTGCGATCAATTAACAAGATTCTTGGATTTACTCTAGCCTTTAACCCTAAAGCTGATGTTGTGAACCAGTCTTCAATTTTGTTTATATAAGGAAATTGACTCCTCTTATGTGTCTTTTGGGTTGAGCAGTTCGTGTCTGTTGGGAAAATATATGAAGTGTATAATGTTGTTTTAATGATCCCAAAACCCCATGCTGATGTATTGCTTTAGAGATTTTATAAGACCTACATGTTTTGGTCTTTAGAATAGTTTGCTGTTGAAGACTGCTCAAGACTGAAGATTACAAGATGGTTCTCTATTCGACTGAAGTTTGAAACTGAAGTAGCAGCTTGAAGATACTGAACCTCTAAGGAGGACAGTATAAGGAGGAGCACTTGAAGAAATACTGAACT
>JAYJMF010000085.1:3000918-3014510 GCA_036873715.1 Salvia sclarea
CCCCCCCCCCCCCCCAAGAAAAATATAAAAAAAAAAGGAGGGGAGGAAGGAAAGGAAGTTCAAGGTTTAGGAAATTCAAAAGAGGAAAATATGAAATTAAAGGTTAATGAACTCCAAAAACCATTTACCTGTTCAGAGGTTGCCATTGAGCCATGGCATGTAAGCAGAAGAACCCTATTCGGATCCCCTAAGAGAGGGTGAGCTTTTAATTGATCCCTCAAACAACTAATATCCTCCCACCCAGTCATAAATACCAACACAGCCCCAGGACGCTCCTTGCGGGTTATGTGGCACAGTACAGCCTCTAAGAGGTTGAACCCAATAGAGTCGGGTATCCAGCACGATAACGATTCTTGTACTCTAGAGCTATAGTTCTCAAAATTTGATTTACTCAGAGCTTCCTGTCCATAGAACACATAGCACAAAGAAAGTTTATAAGAAAATATATTGAAATTGCCACATAAATGCAAAAGGCAAATTGTTTTAATGTTGTTAAGCATTGACCAAACATGCATACATGTCAGTTTTCACTTTTTACAGATGAAGAGAGAAGCCAAATTGGCATGTGAAACAGAAGGGAAAGAAAACCATAAGAACAATTAACTGTCATATACAAAATAAGAAGACTTTAAATAATTTATTGGAGAAAAGAACTGTGCAAACGTCAAGGTAGATAGAGCCACAATGCCATGTTAAAGTGTTTGGCAGATTATTAGCCTACTTTTGAGACATGTGCGGGTTAGTGCATCTGCATGTTATCACAAGTAGGCTAATGCAAAATTGTATCATTATCTAATGATATGGTTAACCAAAATTTATTTTTAAAAAAATAAAACAGAGAGGAAGAGACAAGAGATCTACATTTTCAGTTTTCTTCACAATATAAGAAAGCACAATTTCTAAAATCAATAAGAAAAAGTCCAACTAGAAAATAAATGGTTACGGATCTGCTGAATGTTCAGCATGGCTACTCCCTAAAATGTGATCATAATTCCTTTTCTCTCTGTTTTTGTTTTATTTTTATGGGGTTGATAAGAAACAGGAATATTTATTTAAACAAAAAGGTGCAAAGAACTGAGTCATCCTTGGATGATGAAAATGTTTTAGCTCCAACATTTCCATCTATAGAAAATAATTGAACTCTTTTCAATTTCAAACCCACCAAACAATCCTAGAATTAACCAACGCCATACCTCCCTCATACATTCATATTGGTCGTCAAAGAATCTTTTATTCCTTCCCGACCAAAGGAAACAACACAAAACTGGAACAATTAACATCCTCCCACCTTTTGCTAATAAATCCACTGACATAAGGTAAAAACAGACTGCAAGCTAGGTATAGCATAATCTACACTCCTCAAGACTGTGTCATATGACCAAAGTTTGGTGCTATTTAATCAAAGTTTGCATTATACAGATTTAGCACAAAGAAATACAGAATGGAAAGTAAATAATTCAAATCGTGTGGCTATACTGAAACTGACAAGGAATCTAAAATTTAAATGGAGTAATGAATTGAATTACATAATACAGTATGATATATTGATAATCAGAATTTGTTACATGTTGCACATTTCAGGAACAAAAATCCTACCTCAACAAGAGTGGTGATTTGATTTTTTCTTTTCCGTGGTGCAAGTTGTCTTTGTGTCTTCCAAAGCTTCTCTTGGCCATAATCATCTATTTGGTTGAATGAAGTTATCTTATATCCCGTCGTTTCCAGTATATCTTCCAGAAAACTGACTCTTACAGGATAAGTGAAACCCTGCACACATACAAGACTTGCTATTCATAGGGATTTAATGCACAGAAACGAAGGTCCCTAGAAGAAGAAGTACGATACTTGACACATAAAACTGATTTGCCATCCAAAACCAAGAAGGCCAAGTACCAAACAAGACTCTATTGCAGTATTTGACACCACAAATTCATAAGTTTTAGAGAACTCCTATTTGAACTTACAGGAATGTGAATCATGGGTGCTCCACCAAAATAATTAGAAAATAGATCAGCATTCAGAGTGGCACTCATCAAGATTAATCTCAAATCCCGTCGTCGGGGCAGTAGATCCTTCAAGACAATCAACAAGAAATCTGGAAAAGGAAGCAGCATGTCAGGAATCTAATATCACAAAGGGATAGCAAAACAGATGACCAAATCTGTATACAAATAAATACCCACCTTCATTCATGCCTCGCTCATGAATTTCATCAACAAAAACATGAGTTACACCATCCAGGTTTCTATCACTCAAGAGCCTTCGAAGCAAAATTCCACTGGTACAGAAAAGCAAATGCGTATTCTTGCCTTTCATTCCCTCTAACCGCACTTTATATCCAATCTATCATGAAATTATTGTTTAAAATAGCAAATAAAAACAAAGAAGTTGTAGAAACTGGAAATCATCCATTCAGCTGTGACTTAACTCAAAAAGGTAAATACACTACTTAAACTGAAACTAAATTAAATTAAGAAGAAACAGATAGCAAGCCTACTGATTCACCAAGAGGCTCTCCCCGCTCTGCAGAAACTCTTTCAGCAACAGTCATTGCTGATATTCTTCGGGGCTGTGTACAGATTATGTTACAAAACGCTCCCCTGCCAGACTCTATATTTGCCTCCAAAATATATTGAGGAAGTTGTGTGGTCTTACCACAACCAGTCTCTCCAGAAATGACCACAACCTATTGTTTATAAGGAGAATAAGGAACTGACATATGTAATTATAGATTAAGAAAGTTAAAACAACATGGACAATAATTGTATCATAATTGGTGAGCACAAATTGTTATTCTTGATCTTCAAAAACCTGCCAATCCCTTTCTAGACACAATAAGCTACAAAAGTAAACCCCAGAACAGTACACCCTTTTGCATGCTAGATTGCCAATGTTAGAACCCCCACCCAAAAACAAAAGTCATTGGCTGAATGTGGCAGAATTCTTGTATGTTCAATTCCTTTGCCATAAGCTAGGGGGGAGAAGAATCTGTGAGAAAGGGATAAGAAATTCATAGGAATATTGACTTGAGAAGAAATTTGAAAGAAAATTTTCAAGATAAGTCTAAAGTGCACCTTCTACACCATTCCAAATACTTTATGAAATGGAATCCTTCTAATTTCCGTAGTAAAGACTATGCTGATTGGTGAGAGTCTTTAAGTGCAGAAACTATAAGTCCAGAGAAACGGAAGAGTGTGTATAAAAGACTAAGTATAGTAGAACTTGATTGTGTATTGTGCAATATATTCTCTAGCTTGGGAGGGTTTCAATCACATTAATCACAATTCTCCTGAGACATATAAAAGAATCAAGAACTTAACCTGATTCCTCGCAATTGCTTGAAGAAGCCTTTCCTTCTCCCTAAATGAAGGGAGGGATTTCCTAAACTCCAGCATCCGTCTTCCTTCAGGTGATTCCTGTGTTGAGAAAATAATAAAACTAGAGAAGCATACACCAAATTTATCTTCTAAAATAAATTGGAACTTATAGGATGTCAGACTTATTTTATAGGAAGTCTTTAAAGCATAAACCAAATTTATCTTCTAATATTATTTTAAAATAATATTAGCATTCATGAATTAAACTAGGGGAATCTGTTAAGATTTTATAAATAGGTTGAGAATTCCTTACTTTTTTCAAAAAAAAATAATCTTACATCTTGCTATAAAAGCTTTATGATATTTGAAGACATGGTAAGGCTTCATATTATTTTCTCACACAAAATGAAACCATATATATCTATGTGGAGAATGTCTGCAGTAGAGCAAGCCATATGCCTAAGAACTAACAAACAAAGTCCTACACTAATTAAGGGGAAAGAATAAAGAAGACATTTAGAATATAATACCAGAATCCGGATTATAATCATAAACCAGAATAGCAATTACGAGAAAACCACACTCCCCCACGAACTAGGTTGCAGGTAATGTATGAACACAGCTTGTGAGTCGTGACTTCTAAATTTGTTCTTCATAGGGGTTTGGTGAGGATATCTGCACTTTAGGAGTTAGGACTTAGCAGTGGGTATATCTGTTGTACAATCGGGTCTTAATTCTTCTCAGAAAGTACAGTATCAGTCTATCTCAACTGTTTTGTTTGGTCATAGTACACAAGATCCTTGGATATGATTATGGTTGTCTAATTGTCAAAAAACATCTTGATAGGTTTCTCGCATATAACCAACCCCCAGTTTATCCAGCAATTCCATATCTCCTTTGCACAAATGAAGGAGTAGTGCTCTTAAATTTGCCTCTACATAGCTCAAAACCACAAGTTGTTTTCAGCTTTACAAGCTCACAAGGTTTCCCCAAAAATAAAAGTACAGTATCTTAATGTGGAACACCTGTCTAGCACATTCCTGCAGAGTCTACATCTGAGTATTTGAATTTATGTAATGCGTGGAAAATCAAATTTATCACCATACTATTATTAGACAAAATATATGGGACTGAAGGAATAGGATAACAGATATCACAGATCTTTGTGTCTAAGTTGATCACTAGAGATCCGTGAAAAGGTAATCGAATGACAAAGTTGATGCAAGTGATGTTACATCAAAAAATGAGTAAGATTTGACGTTTTGGTTCACAATACAATACAGTTCATCACATTCAAATGAAATGCATACCTGCCAAGTTCTTTGCATATTACGCAATCGCAAGCTCCTCCTCTGCAAAACTTTCTCCATAACAGAAGCATCAAGAAATGGATCTGCATGTTCAGCTTTAACGACATTTTCAGCTGGATTACTAGACTCCATCTCATTTGAAGTCTGACCAGCCCTTTTGGAGTTTAAGACTGTTCTATCAAGATGCTCCTGAAGCAAGCTCTCAACCCTTCTTTGCAAACTCAATGGGATGACAACCTGACCAAGTAAAGACAAGATTCCAGTAATATAAGTAATCAAGCTTCTTGAATAAGAAGCTAGTCAATAATTCCCTGCATATCTCACAAGTTCACAACTGGTATAAATCATGAAAAAGAAGACAGGTTCAAGCTCATATCTTTGTTATTAATAGCTGTATTTGTTTCTTGGATAGTATGAATCCCATACACTAATTATTTTCTTCCATATCTTTACCAAACCCATCCTTCATCCTTAATCTCAATCATTTGTTATTCAAGTGAAAAGTAAGGAATGATATAAGAAGTGAATAAATCATAATATTTTAGTTGGTGCCAGTTTGGACTGTTCATCAGAGGCTTCTTGCAAACAGATTTCAGTGGGTAGTCAGACCAGCCTGTTCAACTTGGCAGTTAAAACCATTTTGCCAGTCCAAATTTTATTGCGTATTAGGGATGTGACGTCGGTCCAGACCTTCGACCAAGAATAAAGGAAGATTAGGGCAAAAAATCTACAACCCAAACCATATTCGGGCTTTTCAGGCTGGACCGGTCGGCGGTCGGGCAGTGGGATTTTCAGGTGACCCACCCGACTGGTTTGGGGGTTGGCCCTTCAGTCTGGGACTGGTAGCTTTCAATGTTATGGTCATAACGTTTTCTAGAAAACTCCAATTCATGACCACCAGAGGCATTGGAAAGCCAAATTAGTTATATTTCCGACCATATATAATCCATCCTCAGATTCCAAGTATTCTAAGAGTTACGAATGTTTACAGTTTCAGTCAAAAGTAGATTAAGTACATTTAAGATGTTAATTTTCATTAATAAGAGTTGAATTTGACACTTTTTCTTGTTATTCTCCTTAACTCTACTTTCCTCCATCATCAAATAATCTTTAAGTAATAATATACTACTTCCTCCGTCCCAAAGATATTGGCATGTTTTCCTTATTGGGGTGTCCCAACAATATTGGCCTGTTTCCCTTTTGGGAATCTTTTATTACTCTCAATACTTTAAATAATATATACTTCTATCACCACTTTACACTACTTTTCCCTCCTCCTTAATTCCCGTGCCCAAAAGACATAGTCCAATATCTTTGGGATGGAGGGAATGTATACTAATAGTACATTCTTCATCAAATTTTATATCTCTAAGTTTGTTATAATGTATAATGTTATCAATTTATTTTAGTAGATAAAATAAAATTAATATAAAATCGATGATCATCAATAGGCAATTTATGAAACACGTCGAAATATTTTGGTAACTTTTTCAGCCGGCCAGGCTAGCTTGAAAATCAAAGATTTAGATTAGGACCAAACTACTCCCAAGGAAATCCAGCTCGATTGGCCCAGTTTGAATAGCTCGATGGCCTGATAGAATTGGTGTGAAACAAGTGGTATTTTACTCCCACAGGGAACAGCAGACACACAGTTCTAGTACTTCGTTATTAATTTGTCGCATGAGTTCCACAAAGAAGTGAAAAAGGAGAAATGCTTCTTCACTTGATCATTTTCTAAAAGTAGCTGAGAGAACTACAAGGGTTATATAATCATTCTAAATCAAGTTCTTTTCAAAAGGTTGTTGAATGAGAAAATAAGAAAAATAATCATTCTAAATCAAGTTCTTTATTCAACAAAATAAGAAAAATAATCATTCTAAATCAAGTTCTTTCCAAAAGGTTGTTTGAATGTAAAAAGTAGGTCATGGCCTAGGAATGTTCTAAGAGGTTAAATGGTGAAACAAGTTTCGGAGAGGTGAAATTTTACGTTGCATCTGCAATAATTGATAGAAAGTGTTATATAAACAGAAAAAAATATTCCTAAAGATATATTTGATTAGGATGGTCATAAGACAAGATCATGATTCTCCGTTTTGAGTGCTCTGTTAGTTAATCCTGCCACTAACAAGTTTCTTGTAATTCTGAAGGTTCACACTCATACCAGAAATGATTTTGAGGATCACACAATAGTGGAGATTGTAATTCACAATAATAAAATTGCAGGTAAGATGTGGCAATTACACAACTGAATAATTTGCCCATGATTTAACTTTAACAATTTCCTCACCTCCCTCTGAGGCCGCTTATCATCCAGATCTGGCCTATAGTTGGGAAGAGGAACCTTGCTGGCTACGATCACTTTCCCATACAGCTGACTGACAATGATATTCAGAGTATTTTAAGCAGACCCTAAAATTAAACAACAGAAGAAACAAATAAATGTAAAGTACACTGTCCTACCAGTAAAGCCCCATGCGTTTGGCAAGGTTGGATATTTGTTCAAAGTCCCGCTTATCTCTTTTATCTCGAGAAATAATCTCTTGATCTTTATCATTTCTTAACAGCATGCTAAGTTTCCATTTCCATTCATCAATATTCGCCACTGATGATGACGGCTGTAGAAGAATGTGGTTTGGTATAAATAACTGATTCTATACATCAAACAACTATCAAGTAACTATAAGTGATGATATAGCTGAGAAATCGGTATGGACAATCACTCTGTCTCTCATCACATAATTAACCAACAAAATGAAGAAGTATTACTACACGCTACTCATTAAGATAGCATTTTTATCCCAATTATATGTTTCACGTTTGTGATATAGCATGACGAATTCTTCCAATCATAACCTTCTCTAAGTATAAAAGCAAACCAGGAAATTCAAAATCACAATCGCCAAATAACTGACGAGCATTATATCAAACACCTTCAGAGCAATTATAGAAAAGGAAAATTTGAAGAATTACTGGGTGGTTTTCGTAATCGCATTCATACTCATCGTCGGAGAACTGCTCCACGGCATAGCCGCAGAGCCGCCGCCGCAATACAACAGAGTGACAGCTAAAGCTTGGGTGCATGGACCAAACATAATTTTTGACAACATTGGCAACGGTAGTATAGTCGGCTAAAGGCACAACTCGGGCGTTCCGCAGATATGAAGGGGAAGAAATAGTAGCGGCCGATTTTGTGGCGGCGCGTGCAAGTAACGCCCTTAGCCGGGAATGCATTGTGGCAGAAGAGAGAATTGGACCATGGCGGGTTTTCCCACTTCTTCTCTTTTTTCCCACTTAACTAGTATGTTAGCCTAGGCAAATGCGTGGCATAAATTATAATGCTATTTAATTTTATTTAATTTTTATTATATTGTTATGATTTAAAAGTTAATCAACAAATTTTCATTTTTGTATATTTAACTTAAGACTATATATATATAATGAAAGTAACTTTGTTAGTTTGAATTTTACTCCATCGTTCCCATAGAAGTTGTCATGCTTTCCTTTTAGAGTGTTGTTGCATAGAAGTTTTCGTGTTTTCTTTTCGTGATTCTCTTATTACTTATATACAATATACTATATTTTTATCACCATGCACTTTACACCAATTTTCAACTTTCATAATATCCCGTGTACAAAGAAGTATAACAACTTATATGAGATGGAAGGAGTAATATATTAATATTTGTTTGCAATAATCATTCAAAACATATATTCCCAAAATTCATGGCAGCAAAGAATTAGAAGCATTAAACTTAATAATCCACTCCTAATAGTTAGAATCAAACTTGTTTTAGCACGCATAACCATTTTTTAATTGATCTTAAGAAATAAAGACATTATTTTGTTGTAAATTGTACTTGTATGTCTTCATCTAATTGTTTATTATGAAATCATGTAATATCATAAAATTATTTCGTATCAAATATCAATGACACTACAAAATGTATTGGATTATTTATTTATACATCTGTATGTATAACAAATAAAAAATATTGGTAGAGTTTTAAAATGAATACATTTCATTTACTTGATTTACAATGACTAAGATACGATAATTAATTAATAATAATAATTTTATTGAGACATAGACAACAATTTAGTTAAATAGTTTCATTTTTAGAGATATATACATGCAAATCAATACCACTACAACTTTTATTTTAAATTCATTTAATGCTATATAGTTAAGTTAATTAGTATATTATAGTTGAAGACAAAATGTAATTTTCTCATAATAAATATATTTAATAATTAGTAAAAATTATTAAAGCTTGAATGATTAATTAATTATATTGTGTGGTTGTATATTTGAATAAGAATTTTTTTCTATACATATGTGATGAATAAGTAATTAATTAATAATTGAATTAATGTATTAAATATTTTGTTAAAGAATTTAATGAAATCATTAAATGTTTTTTGGAGGAAAAATATTTTTTGTTGTGGTTTTGCTTTTATATATGTATAAATTAAATTAAATTAAATTAAATTACTATAATAATATTAAATAAACGCTATAAAATAAATGAGATGCACATTTGGCCCGAGCCCACTACCGGGATCTTCATATTCCGGCCCAACAAATAATTAAATTGCAATTTTATAGTAATATTAAATAAACACTATTAAATAAAGGGTTTATGGTATTTTATTTCCCCATCTTTCAATTTTTTCCAAAGTATGTCCCCAACTTTCATTTATTCATAATATGTCTTCATCTTTCAATTTTTCCACAATATGTCCCGCTTGTCAAATTCCGGCAACGGAATGACGACTCACCTTGCTAGATTCAAATGCGAACCATTTTTTTCCACGTCAAAACGACTTCGTTTTGTTACCTCAGAAACAAAATTAAAATCGACATAAGCTAAAATGACATTTTTGTAGCTCTTTTTTGTGTTGTTATATTAAATTTGCTTAGGTAGATTTTAATCTATGTGGATTTTTTTTTGAAGTAATAAAACGACGTCGTTTTGACGTTGACGTGGGAAAAAATGGTTCGCATTTGAATCCGGCGAGGTGAGTCATAATTCTATTGCCGGAATTTGTGAAGTGGGACATATTATGGAAAAAATTGAAAGATGAGGACATATTATGAACAAATGAAAGTTGAGGACATATTTTGGAAAAAAGCTAAAAGATGGGGACATAAAACACTATTAACCCTTAAATAAATGATACGCACATTCGGCCCAAGCCCCCTACCGGGATCTTCATATTCCGGCCCAACAAATAATTAAATTGCAATTTTATTCGGAGTTAATAATGTTTTATGCATCTTTCACATTTTTCTATAATATGTCCCCAACTTTTATTTATTTATCATATGTCATCATCTTTCAATTTTTTTTCACAATATGTCCTGCTTGTCAGATTCTACCAACGAAAAGATGATATACATGCGTTTATAGTGTGTGAAACATTTATTTAGATTGATCTAGAAGATATTATGCTGAAACAAGATTAGGATAATGAGTTCATTGATCGATAAAATTTCGGCCAAACTCCTCTGGCGGGGGTGCTAGGATAGTTGGTTGACAAATAAATTCGAAGTGAAAATTCAATTTTTCGCACTAAACATGTTTTTACAGTGTTTGAAACATTTATTTATAAAGTTCTAGGAAGATATAATGCCGAAACAGGACTAGGATAATGAGTTCATTGATAGATAAAAATTCAGCCAAATTCCTCTGGGCGGGGTGCGAGGATAGTTGGTTCAAAAATTAATTCGCAGCGAAACTTCGATTTTTCGCACTATACATGCATTTATAGTGTGTGAAACATTTATTTATATTGTTTTAGAAGATATTATACTGAAACAGAACTAGGATAATGAGTTCATTGATAGATAAAATTCCGGCCAAACTCCTTTGGCGGGGGTGCTAGGATAGTTGGTTGACAAATCAACTCTTAGCAAAAGTTCGATTTTTCGCACTATACATGTGTTTATTGTGTGTGAAATAATTACTTATAATGTTTTTTTGAAGATATTATGCAGAAACAGGACTAGGAAAATGAGTTCATCGATAGATAAAATTTCGGCCAAACTCCTCTGGCGGGGGTGCTAGGATAGTTGGTTGACAAATCAACTCTTAGCGAAAGTTCGATTTTTCGCACTATACATGTGTTTATTGTGTGTGAAATATTTATTTATAATGGTCTTTTTTGAAGATATTATGCTGAAATAGGACTAGAATAATGAGTTCATTGATAGATAAAATTTCGGCCAAACTCCTCTGGCGGAAGGTGCTAGGATAGTTGGTTGACAAATAAATTCGAAGTGAAAATTCAATTTTTCGCACTAGACATGTTTTTACAGTGTTTGAAATATTTAATTATAATGTTCTAGGAAGATATTATGCTGAAACAGGACTAGGATAACGAGTTCATTGATACATAAAATTCCGACCAAACTCCTCCGGCGGGGGTGCCAGGATAGTTGGTTCAAAGATCAATTCATAGCGAAACTTCGATTTTTCGCACTATACATGCGTTTATAGTGTGTGGAACATTTATTTATATTGTTTTAGAAGATATTATGTTGAAGTAGGACTAGGATAATGAGTTCATTGATAGATTAAATTTTGGCCAAACTCTTCTGGCGGGGGTGCTAAGATAGTTGGTTCAAAAATCAATTCGGAGCGAAACTTCGATTTTTCACATACATGCGTTTATAGTGTGTGAAACATTTATTTATATTGTCCTAGAAGATATTATGCTGAAACATGACTAGGATAATGAGTTCATTGATATATAAAATTTCGGATAAAATCCTCTAGCGAGGGTGGTATAGGATAGTAGGTTGACAAATCAACTCGTAGTGAAAGTTCGATTTTTCGCACTATACATGTGTTTATTGTGTCTGAAATACTTATTTATAATGTTTTTTAGAAGATATTATGATGAGTGTGTGAAACATTTATTTATATTGTTCTAGAAGATATTATGTTGAAAAAGGACTAGAATAATGAGTTCATTGATAGATAAAATTTCGGCCAAATTCCTTTGGCGGGGGGGTGTCAGGATAGTTGGTTCAAAAATCATTTCCAAGTGAAAATTCGATTTTCGCACTAAACATGCTTTTACAGTATTTGAAATATTTATTTATAATGTTCTAAGAAGATATTATGCTGAAAGAGGACTAGGATAATAAGTTCATTGAAAGATAAAATTTCGGCCAAATTCCTCTGGCGGGGGTGCCACGATAGTTGGTTCAAAAATAATTTCGAAATGAAAATTCGATTTTTCGCACTAGAAATGTTTTTATAGTGTTTGAAACATTAATTTATAATGTTCTATAATATATTATGCTGAAACATGACTATGATAATGAGTTCATTGATAGATAAAATTTTGGCCATATTCCTGTGGCGGGGATACCAGGATAGTTGGTTCAAAAATCAATTCGGAGCGAAACTTCGATTTTTCGCACTATACATGCATTTATAGTATGTGAAACATTTATTTATATTGTTCTAGAAGATATTATGCTGAAACATGACTAGGATAATGAGTTCATTGATAGATAAAATTTCGGCCAAATTCCTCTCGCGGGAGTGCAAGGATAGTTGGTTCAAAAATTAATTCGGAGCAAAACTTCGATTTTTCGCACTATACTTGCATTTATAGTGTGGTGTGAAACATTTATTTATATTGTTCTAGAAGATATTATGCTGAAACAGGACTAGGATAATGAGTTCATTGATAGATAAAATTTCGGCCAAATTCCTCTCGCGGGGGTGCAAGGATAGTTGGTTCAAAAATCAATATGGAGCAAAACTTCGATTTTTCTCACTATACTTGCATTTATAATGTGGTGTGAAATATTTATTTATATTGTTCTAGAGGATATTATGCTGAAACAGGACTAGGATAATGAGTTCATTGATAGATAAAATTTCAGCCATATTCTTCTGGCGCGGGTGCGAGGATAGTTGGTTCAAAAATCAATTCGGAGCGAAACTTCGATTTTTCGTACTATACTTGCATTTATAGAGTGTGAAACATTTATTTATATTGTTCTAGAAGATATTATGCTGAAACAAGACTAGTATAACGAGTTCATTGATAGATAAAATTTCGGCCATATTCCTGCGACGAGGGTGCCAGGATAGTTGGTTGAAAAATCAATTCGGAGCGAAACTTCGATTTTTCGCACTATACATGCATTTATAGTGTGTGAAACATTTATTTATATTGTTCTAGAAGATATTATGCTGAAACAAGACTAGGATAATGAGCTCATTGATAGATCAAATTTAGGCCAAACTCCTCTGGCGGGGGTGCTATGATAGTTGGTTGACAAATAAATTCGAAGTGAAAATTCGATTTTTCGCACTAGGCATGCTTTTACAGTTTTTGAAATATTTATTTACAATGTTCTAGGAAGATATTATGCTGAAACAGGACTAGGATAATGAGTTCATTGATAGATAAAATTTCGTCCATATTCCTCTAACGGGGGGTGCCAGGATAGTTGGTTCAAAAATCAATTCGGAGCGAAACTTCGATATTTCGCATTGTACATGCATTTATAGTGTGTGAAACATTTATTTATATTGTCTTAGAAGATATTATGCTGAAACAGGACTAGGATAATGAGTTCATTGATAGATAAAATTTCGGCCAAATTCATCTCGCTGGGGTGCCAGGATCGTTGGTTCAAAAATCATTTCCAAGTGAAAATTCGATTTTTCGCACTAAACATGTTTTTACAGTGTTTGAAACATTAATTTAAAATGTTCTATAATATATTATGCTGAAACAGGACTAGGATAATGAGTTCATTGATAGATAAAATTTTGGCCATATTCCTCTGGCGGGGGTGCCATGATAGTTGGTTCAAGAGCGAAACTTCGATTTTTCGCACTATACATGCATCTATAGTTTGTGAAACATTTATTTATATTGTTCTAGAAGATATTATGCTGAAACAGGACTAGGATAATGAGTTCATTGATAGATA
>JAYJMF010000085.1:3014610-3026665 GCA_036873715.1 Salvia sclarea
TCGTGGGTGTTGGGGTGGGTGGGGGGGGGAGGAGTGGGAAAGAGAGAGAAAGGTTTAGGGATTTGATAGGGATCCATGTCTTGATTGGGGGATTTTTTGGACATTTTAAGTCATAAAGTGCTACTATTTCAATATTTTAGTTTAGAGTGCTAGAATTTCCAATTCATGTTTAAATAGTGATAGTTTTGTATATTTTCCCATAAAATAATAGTACGACCTTTATGCACAGTCTCGTAGAGTCGGAGTCACCATTATTCTAAGGCAACATTTGCTAACTTTAGTTAGGATTATGAGGATAAATTTAATTTAATTTAATTTAATTTGGAAGATGAGATAAAATTATATAGGTATTATTAGGGATGACAACGAATCAGATTTTTGAGGGTACCCGCATTTACCAAACCCTGATGGGTTGGGTTTGGGTAAGTTACGAAATGAGTTTGGGGCGGGTATGGGTTTTGAAGACTAATACCCGTGACGGGTTTGGGTCGGGTTTGAGAAATTAGTTGTGGGTACTGATTTGCCTATTTCCTAACACAAAATAGTGTAGTGATAGGGTAAGTAAAAATATCGTCTCCACAGGGATTGTGATAACGAACTACGACAATTATCCTACTCGAAGGTCTCCTATTATCTAAACGGTGAAGTTTTATAGGTTATGTGTGTGAGATTACTAGAATGTAAAGAAAGTAACTAAACTAGAATGGTTAAAACAATTAATGGGAAAAACGACCATAGGACGACAATCCCTAACTAAATATATACTTGTTATCCTTATTAACGAACTTACCAATTTAATCCAACTATGATGGGATACTCTAATGTAATCTAAGGATCCTAATTGAGGCACCCCTAGATAGTGGACTAGTCTATACTCTATTTCCTTGTAGAACTCTAGAGATTAAACTAGTTACCAAAAGCTTCTAGGTATATTATTCCCCTATGATTTCAATTCCCGGGTGAGGTAATCGAGAATCATATCAAACACCCTACAATCGATTATGAGATAAAACCGGTTAGTCTAAATCCGATAACTAGACACGCAAGATTATTGATCACTTAACCTAACATGGATTAAGCACGGGTTAAATCATAAGTTTGGAAGGCAAAAATGTTTAATAAAGACAACTTGTATAAACTCAACTAGTTCATGTGCATCATAGGATCATGAGTAGTTTAGCTACTCATGATGCTATAATCAAACATAGATGAATAATTAAAAGACATAAATAAAAGTAGAGAAGAGAAGATAAAACCCGTGATGATGAATAAACTTGCTTGAATAAACTTGATTCACTCCAATGTTTGAACAATCGAAGAATAGAAAGTAAATTGCTAACTAAACTTGAAAGTAAACTTGCTAAGGATTAAAGCTCTTGAATGATATTGAATGATGATTACAAAGGGCTACAATGAGGCCTATTTATAGCTGAGAATTCGTGCATGACATCCTTGTTAAAGAAGGAAATCGAATCGGACTCAAACTAGACAATTCGAGTCACTTTAGGAGATCTGTCCCGCCTGCCTATCGGTCTGCATGTCGGTCGATAGGTAAACCGATAGGCGGGGGTGGTCGGTGACTGCATCGGCTCGAACAAAGAGGTCCCTATCGGTCTGGCTGTCGGTCGACAGCCTGACCGATAGGCCTCTATTTTTGGCCTGACGACTCCTTCTTTGTCTCCTGTTACGCCCTTGATGCCTTGGGTCTTCGCTCTCGTCTTCGGGTGTTTGTTTTCATACCAATGAACCTACAAAACACCTAAAACAACTCAAGTATAGCAAAGCTCGACTAAAACACGAAATCATATTAAAACGGGCTTAAACTACACAAATCATATGCCGACAACGTCAATTATTTGGTTATTAGACACATCCATACGGAGCTATCTCCACACCAAAAAAAGAAGCTCCTCCACGACGTCAAGTTGTATTATTGGGATGAACCCATTCTCTATCGGATGTGCGCGGATGGGTCCATTCGTCATTGTGTTCCCCAAATCGAGTGGCACAAGATCATGGGGGGTGCCATGGAGGCGCAAGTGGTGGTCTTTTTGCAGCAAATCACACTGCCTTGAAGGTGCAACAAAGTGGCTCTTATTGGCCAACTATTCACAATGATTGCCACAAGTTTGTGAAGTATTGCGATAGGTGCCAACGGATGGGGAACATCTCCAAGAGTGACAAGATGCCGCAAAAGAGCATTGTGCAAGTTGAGCTCTTTGATGGGGGATTGATCGCAATATTTTTAACACAAATAATGTAGTAAAATTAAACAGGACAAATATATATATCGTATCCACATAGATTGAATGACGATAAATTACTCATAATCAAGCTTCACTATTATTTAAGCAATCAAAGAAGTGTTTGTGGTGTGCTGTGAACAAGAGTAAAATTTAAAATATTTTAAACAATAATATAAAGGACGATCCTAGAATTGTACTTAATCTAGCCAAAACTACACAAGTTCACTTATTAATCTATTTACCACTTTTAATTCAAGTTAGATGGAAAATACTAATATAATCCAAAACTCATTATTTAGGCAATCCTAGATAAAAACTAATCATTAATGTAAAATATACAAGAACTTAAGATCTTTTTACATAAAAGGAAAACTATAATGTACTGAACATAGGAATTCTTACTTTTGATTCATTAGATATATTCTCTGGACCATAACAAATCCTGAATCGTGCACCCGATGTGGGTTGACGTTGGTGAATTTCGAGCATGACGACCGTGTTTGCTTCACCTCCAACTTCCTACGTATAATTCATATAATTGGTTAATGCATTTAATTGTGTATAAGCTTTATTTTTGTTCATAATATACGTATTTTTCGATTTATGGTCTTTATTGTGATTTTTGGTTGCAAGACATATGAATTTACATAGTAAACAAAAATGTCATCCGATCAATAACTAAAATATAACTGACTTTTGGATGGATCTGATCATCCCTACTATTTATTTACTTGTTCAATTAATGTTATTAATCTTTAATTAAATCTAATTAGATTAATTAGTAATATCATTTAAAAGTTACTAAATTATAATTAGAGATGAATAAATTTCAATCGTAACGAATTTCTAACACGTGTGGAGGGTCTTTTTGCGTCAAAATGCATTTCGATCTGTCGTTATTCTCAATCATCTTGTGGCACCGAGCGTTGGAAAATGGAAAAATTTGTACAAGTTATACGTCGTATTATCGTTTTACCTTAATTTTCTTTTTAAATATTTATGTTTAATTATAAATAGACATAAAGCTCTCTAATCAACATACGTTATTATCAAATTTTGATTTGATGCAACCACGACTCTTGTTTGTATATTTATAGTACTACCTTTTACTACTACTTTTTATGATTTTTATTATTGTTTTGAAAAAACTATGTTGAAATTGGTCGGGACACGGAGTTTGTATTTAATTCCTCCAAATTCGAACAAAGCACCAACTAAATCTAAAACCCCTAAATATTTACGACAGTCCTCAGAAATCAGAATTCCTAGTTTTACCCAAAATCTGATTTCCACACTCCATCCCTTTTGCCGCTCAATTCAGCTCCTTTTTCTGCGACATTGTTGAAGGGTTCGTCTTCAAGTTCTTTTTACGCCTCAGAAATTTCACAATTTGGTTTAACTGAAGCAAATTTGAAGCTTTGGCGCACCATGAACGCCCCCATTATCGGTAATCAC
Organism: Salvia sclarea; assembly: GCA_036873715.1. Taxonomy (NCBI): domain Eukaryota; kingdom Viridiplantae; phylum Streptophyta; class Magnoliopsida; order Lamiales; family Lamiaceae; genus Salvia; species Salvia sclarea. The sequence goes on from JAYJMF010000085.1 coordinate 3,018,312, forward strand.
CCTTCTATTTTGAATTTAGTAATGTATGGGGTTATGTTATACTTTCGCAGATTGTATCTTGTAATTCTTTTCTTTTACTTGTTGTTAGTGCCTCTTCTTCTTCTTCTTCTTCTTCTTCTCTCTGTTAATTTTATTTTTTAATTGTTGGGGTGAGGTAGGGCTGTCGTCCCTCTTCTTTTTTCCTCATGTTGTTTTGTCATTTATTTGGGGTTGGTTGCATGCAGACCCGCTACAGGGTGATTTTCCAGAAGTGATAGAGGAGTATTTGGAGCATGGAGTTATGAAATGTATCGCGTTTAATCGCCGTGGAAACCTTCTAGCTGGTATGTTTTGCTGCAATTTTCTATATCTCAATTTCGATTATGTTTTGTTCTGGTTTTTCCTTTGGCCTTGGCGTTAATCACTCTACCACTAGTCCAACGGTATCACTAGGCCAACACATGCACACATGTTTTCTTCTTGTTGTTGTTATGTTTAGTGTTTACTATCGACAATGTAGCTAAGTGTGGTGGCTGAACAGCGCGAAACTTGCATTATGTTACAATGGTGCATGACTGGACAAAGTATGTACGCTTCACAACCCTATATACCTGGTTCGAGTCTGTACATGGAAGTTTCCAGCATTTCCAGACTACTATTTTGTCCTGATACAACAAAGCAATTGTCTTCTCATCTGTTCTTTCGTGGAAAGTCGAGTTCTTTGACTTGATTTAGCATGTGTATAATTTGTATCCCTTTGACACTCACATTCTGTTCTTGATGTTTTATTTTTATTTTTGTGTCATGGTTTGATCGCTTCCAAGGCCTTTTGTTTCCAGATGTTTTTCCATGTAATGTGCCATCAAATTCGTGTTATTCGTCACAATATTTTTTTTGACTTCTTGCAACCCTTTTTGAAATATTATTGGAGCTGAAAATGGAGATTTTGATAGAGATTAGTGTAAATCTTTCGGGTATAGAATCACTGGAAGTTAATGGTCATGCCGTGAAAAAGTAGAAAGATCCAATCACAATGAATATGTTCTAAGATGTTTTATTTTCATTACCAGTATGCAATAACTTATGGACTCATGGTGTTAATTGTTATTTGATTTGAATGGGTGACCCTTGCTATTCTTATATCCTATGGAAACTGGCGTAATTTCAGTTCTTGAAGATTAAGATGCGAAGAAAAACTTATAGATTGTTTCCTACAATGCAAGACAAGCATTTATTTTGGTGCTGGTTGCACTTTCTGATCCATGTGACTATGTGAGCTAGGTAAAAATGGTAGACTTAATTACTGTACTTGACCATTCTTGCGTATCTTGTATTTTGCCCTTTGTGGTCTTGAAGAACACTAGAGCTCTATCTTATTTATCTGTTGTCTTATGTGCTCAATTGCAAGCTAGAACCATTCGAACTTTGCTATTGATTATTAATATGCAATTTTGTCTGGCCAGCCGGTTGCTCGGATGGAAGTTGTATCATATGGGATTTTGAAACCAGAGGCATTGCTAAAGAATTTAAAGATACGGATTGTGTTGCTGCGATAACAAGTGTTTGTTGGTCCAAGTATGGCCACCGCATACTGGTGTCAGCTGCAGATAAGACATTGACTCTTTGGGATGTTGTCAAAGGAGATAGAATAGCTCGAACTGTCCTACAACAAACGCCTTTGCAAGCTCGTCTGCATCCTGGTTCATCCACTCCATCAATTTGCTTAGCTTGTCCTCTCTCATCAGCCCCCATGATCGTCGACTTGCTTAAGGGAACTACAATTGTGCTTCCTGTGTCATTGTCGGATACAGGAAATGGTGCTACCCCTCCATTACGTAATAAATTTTCAGACGGATCTGCTCCCTTTACACCTACTGCTGCGTGCTTCAACAAGTATGGCGATTTGGTGTATGTAGGAAATTCTAAAGGAGAGATACTAATAATTGATAGTACAAGCATTGAAATACGTGGTATAGTTTCTGTCCCAGGGAGTGCTGTCATAAAGAATATCGTATTTAGCAGAAGTGGACAATATCTTCTGACAAATTCAAATGACAGAACTATCAGAATCTATGAAAACCTTTTGCCACTCAAAGGTGGGCTTGCCGCGCTGGATAAAGTAAACCATGAAGTTGCTGAGCAAGTTGAAGATGAAAAGTTAAAATCTGCAGGATCAAGGTCTCTGGCTCTTTTCCGAGAGTTTCAAGATTCAATCACCAGAGTGCACTGGAAAGCGCCATGCTTTAGTGGTGATGGAGAGTGGGTTGTTGGTGGATCTGCAAGCAAAGGAGAGCATAAGATCTATATATGGGACAGGGCTGGGCATCTTGTAAAAATTCTTGAGGGCCCAAAAGAAGCATTAATAGATTTGACATGGCATCCTGTTAAACCAGTAGTTGTTTCTGTCTCCTTGACCGGCTTGGTTTATATCTGGGCGAAGGATTACACTGAGAACTGGAGTGCATTTGCTCCTGATTTCAAAGAGCTTGAGGAAAATGAGGAGTATGTGGAACGAGAAGATGAATTTGACTTGGTGCCTGAAACAGAAAAAGTGAGTAGTACTTTGGTTTCTATTTTCTTCTTTTGCTTGTTTCCTAACTGAGATGTTAATATATTTCAGGTGAAAGATTTGGATATTAACGAAGATGAAGACATTGATATTTTGAACGCTGAGGGAGATTCTGCCTTCAGTGATTCAGACATGTCCCAAGAAGAAATACGCTTCTTACCCCCTGATCCATGTCCTGATGTCCCTGAGATGGAAGATGGCCTTGTTGTAAATACTTCAAAGGAGGGGGAAATCAGTGAGACTGAATCTCCTCTGTCTGAGGAGGCAGGGCAAAATGGTCATCTAACAAATCTTGAATCTAGTCCCCTTGAAGGTAAGATTTTGGGCTCTGTGTAAACTCAATTAAATGTGGTTTGTTCTGTCATGAAGATCATTATGATTGTTTCAGTATTTAATTTAAATGTAAATACTTTTGTAATAAATACAATGGTAATGACTAGCGATGGACAATGTTTATATATGCTATGTTACAAACTGTATAAACATGAAGCAGAAGAGGCCTGAGAACATGTTCTAGTGCCAGTAACCCTTTGAAGTTACGAAAGGCCCGGCTACATGTTTCTTGTTAATATGACATAACTTATATTTGAACTCAGTCATGCAATTAGATAACAGAATATCGTAGAACTTCATAAAAATGGTATTCATGCCTTGCCATTTAGGACATGTAACATACATCTAAGCTGTTATGATATTGTTCTTCCCCATTTCCATTCAAGGGATTGCAATTATTTTGCAGAAGACACAGGAGGAATGCGCTTGAAAAGAAAGAGGATGCCTTCAGAGAAGTTTACGGATTTTGAAACAGAAAATATTAAGAAGCCACCATCAAAGTCGAAACCATAATGTAATTTTCTTGGAGCTGTAAGATTTCTGTAGTTTAAGGTTTCTAGTCTTAGTCTTTGTGAAGGATGTTACTTTTGATATTCACGATTAAAAATCTTGACCAGGAATCATACCTTCATCTATTGTCTTCTGCCTCTACATAAGGCAGGATGCTGTTAAAATTGCAGCTATGAGAAGCAACAGTAGTACTTGACTGCTTGTATTTGAAGCTATATATGTTCCGCAAAACATATATCCAACTTCCTCCAATTGTATTACTATCTCATGCAATTTCTTTTACGTCTTTATTCTGAAGTTCCATGGTAAAAAGACAATTCTTGTTGCTTACAGATAGACTTTGCAGGTTCCACTGTGCTGATGCTTGTGTGGTGCTGTAGTACTGTTTTCTTCTCTTTTTTTTTATGCTTTTGGTTTTCTTTTTCTTTTCTTTTTTTCTCTGTTACTTATTTTGCGAAAGAATTGGATTTGGAAAGATGTCAGGAACCTGCTTTTGGTTGGGGTTTGATAATAAATTTATTAAGTTATTTCCACATTTTCTCATTTGTCTTGTTTAATTGTAAGAGGCTGCCTCCATTTCGTACAAAGAGGTTGGGACTGTGAATACAGAATATTTATTTATATTCATTACTGCTGGAGGTACCTTAGTACTAGAAAGTCTCCACTTTGTTCACCAGCTTCAGGTCTGTTAATTTTAATTTTCCCTTCTCGTCTCACAATTGATGTTGAATTTTACCTTTATTGGTCAATGATAAAACAAAGGTTTTGGGATCTACTGCAGATTAGTTATGGTGGTTTAGTGTTAATTAATAATTACTCATGGGATGACTGTAAAAATAAGTATTATGCTGTTTTTTTCTTAAGGAATAGCTTGAATTCCAAGGTGATAGGACATTGGATGTTGCAGTTTTCTTTAATTGGCATCAAAGAACCTATAAAGTCCAGGTTTGTTGTCCCACATCGACTTGGTAATGATCTTCTTTCATACATATATCTTTGGACTTTGGATAACCCTAAGGCCTTTTAAGGGGGCGGGTAAGTAGCCCATTTCTAATCATTATTTTTTAAAGTTTATGAAAATAATAAACTTAAAAATGTAGGTAGCGGCTCAAAAGTGTGTACTCCATATCATGTATTTAGATCAGCTGTTGGCGTCCTTGTTATCTTGTTACTAAAGAAGACTTATAATGTTTGTTCATTCTGGTATGTTTAACCAGTGTATCCTTTGTTAGGGGTATGTTATTTGATAAGCTCTAACGTATTCGAGGAAATCTCTATTTATGATGTTATGTGTGCCTACTTTCTGATAGGTTACTCTTGACATCAACAGCGTTATGCGTAAAGAGAGTACCGGACAGACTTACATGGGAGCAAAATTTAATTGATGACAAACCAGTGGCTGCTAGAAGGAATCTCATGATACGCGACAAACTTTTCGTAAGGGATGATCACACGATTGGCAGGATTTAGTGCAATATAATTTATACAGGGGAGATGGTGCTTGCTGTATGGTATAAACAATTGTTGCTTTAAAACTGGAGAGATGGTGTTTGGATAGTCCTTTGTAGTATTTACAATGTTCCAGAACAAGAATATGTTGTGGAATTAGATGAATATATCTGTGGAGTGAACTGTGTTTTTACATTTTAGAGTGTAGTGGATAATCATATGGATGGACCATGCCAGTATTCGTTGTATTTACCTTCTGATTTAACAATATTCACGGTTTTCAATTTGATTTAATGTGAAAAGTTCCTCTTTGTTGATTTCATTTTTATTGCGGGTAGAGTATGCCATTGGAGATTGATGCATGTATATAACTGTCAGTTTCATACCATCTGTTGTTAAAAAAATTTAGCAGAGGTGTTTGCATATTTCAATTTTCAGTTTCTCTAGTAGTTCTTGCACCATGAAATTTCCATATGCATTAATAGTGTTTAAGCTAATGGTTCTTTCTTATAATGGTTTTGTGTATAGAGCATACATTTAAATTCGTTAAGGTACGTCCTGAATGAGGAAAATGAATATCTCTTTTATTATTTTCCCTTTGCTATATTGGTTCGGCAAGCTAACTATAGCTTGTGAACTTAAAACAATGTGCCCTCATATTCTTGAGTTATATAGAAATTGAATCATACAGAATCTATTTCTTATCTATTGCAGATGCAAAGTTGTAGGCGACATAAGTGGTGAGTGCCACGATAACAAGCATAGCCACCCCCATATTCACTAGCAATTGCCTTTCTTCATTGAGCTCGGTGAGCCCTTTCATCTCCTTCTTGTGTTTCTGCTTTTCTGAAGCTCCATAAAATTCTTTGTTGTCTGTGTGCTTTTCAGGGGGAGCTATGGGTGTGGCTTCATTCTTCTCCAATTTCTCTGTCTTGGTTGTCACGGCCTCCTTACCTTCCTCATGTAGGTTCTCTTTCGTTTCATAGTCCCGGTTCTCTGATGCAACGTGCTTTTGTTTGGTTTCACTGCTTTCTTTCTTTGCTTCATTGTTGGAAGTTACATTTCCAGTATTTCTGATTGGGGTGAGGCTCCTGCCTCTCTGATCAGCATCCACATCATGTTCGTTTTTCGGGTCACTGCTTTCCTTTTCCTCAGTATCCTGAGAAGCTACGTTTCCAGTACTTGTCAATTCTGGATCTTGTTTGTTGTTAGGTTCAGCTGATGCCTTCAAGGGTGCTAATCTTTTCTCCTGTGTAGACGCTTCGTGTAGGCCCTTTGGAGAGATGTGTTGCTTTTGATTGCCATCGCAACTGTGTTTCGTCTCTTGATCACCCGACAGATTTTGCAGGGTGGGATGCTTTCGCGTATCATCAACTTCTTTGCCAACTTTCTCTCTCGGGATGGAAATGCTAAGTATCCCTCCACGGAACTTGGCACGAGCCGAATTCATTTCACCATTATCTGGAACTGTAAAGTCCTCTTGGAATCGACTCCATTTGTTGCCAGCTACAAGGCGTTCTCCCCGAACCCGGATGCTGCTCCGACCTTCCAGGCTAACCTTGATCTGCTCCTTCATGAACCCTGCAAAAGAAAAAGGTGAATTCATGAGCTTATACATATTTTAGCCATTGCAGAGTTTTATTATGACCACGTGATTAGCTTATGCACCAGGAAGATAAATATTGAGAATATGAGATTCATCATCTTGCTGCCATTCGGACACCGGCTTGAAATCTTCGTAGACTGAGCGGACGACACCCGATCTTGTCGTCCGTCTCGAACCGGCAGCACCACCACCACCACCTCTTCTTGGCCTCATCGCCATTTCCTCTGCAAACTAGTTTCTTCTCGATGTGGTAAATCTATTTTGAACTCTTTAAGATCAGCTGTGTTTGTGTGTGTTTGTGTGTAATAGTCGTGCATGGATATACATATATACACACACAATCACACATGAGTTTTGTCGGTTTAGTTTCTTGATATGAATGAGAAACTATTGCTTGGCAGTAGGGTTGCTTGTTTGGATTTGGATTGATGAAGATGCAATGTATAAGGAATCTCTTTTCCTCAAAATTTAACTAAACTCATCAAAAGTGATTACTTTTCAAAGGGAAATGAGAAACAAAAACTGGTATATTACTTGGCCTTGTATCCCAAGTAAGAATTTTCCTATAAAAGTTGAAAGTGTATCAAAATCTGAGTTTTGCTTTTTATAAGGTTTATGATTCTTTTCTTTTCCTTTCTCTTAAAAGTAACTTTGAGATAGTGATTTCAGCTCGTCCAGCACGTGAGTCGGTTGCTATACATGGTTTTGCAATCAGTATGCAATACACAGACGTTAATAGCTGTTTATTTTTGGAAGATATAAGCGCGTCCTAATTTAGTTCTGATTGAGAATTTACAAAATTTTAATTGTTGTTAATAAATTCTAGCTGGATTTTGATAATCACTAATTATTAATAGACATTTAATTGTAAACTAATGGATTATTAATATCTAATTGAAGTTTTAATTAATACTCCCTCTGTCCCGTCAAAGTTGTTAAGTTTCTTTTGGACACGGAGTTTTAGACACGGAGTTTTAGGAGAGTTGAAAAGTAATATAAAGTGATGATAAGAATATATATTATTTAATATTGTGTGGGTGATAAATGAAAACGTAACAACTTCGGCGGGACGTAGGGAATACTTATTAATTGCTGATAAAATAAATAATTAATCTCAATAATGAATTATAATTTAAATTTAATAGTACGTAGTTGATATATTAATAGTTAGTAATAACTAGCATTTGCCCTAATATAGTGCACGGAAATATTTAGGTCTAATAAACCATAAAACTAAGGATTCTCCTCAAAATTGTTATCTAGGATTCAAGCGCAATAAAATTATTCAAAAAACATTATGGCATAGGCGAAGAGGATTATAAAGTACTATTGTGTACATAAACAACACAACCGTCGAAAAATATTATCTAAAATATATAAAAATATTATTAAATTTGTAGAATTTATTTTGACCGTCTATCAAGCAATATCAAAGAATCAAATTGGATCATAGTCAACAATGTATGGGAGAATCAATTGTATTAATTTATGCTTGTTTATTCTTAGGAAAGTGATTTTGATAGTTACATTTATTGTATTGTTGTATATTCTAGCAATGATATTTTTGAAATATTAATATTATTAACAAGATAATGCTTTTATCTATACTATGTCTTTTTACGTATTAAATAATGCTATTATTATTATTCAGATGTTTTTTCACACATAACAAAATACTTTTTGATTAATAATCGTATGTTGGATCCTAGTTCTTAAAATGGGGAGGGTTTATAGTAGATCCCCACCCACCATTAATCTACTATATATTATTTATATATTTTTTCAATTTTATTTTTTACTTTTAAAATATAACGATGTGTATAGTTTACATTCTTTAAGATTTTTAAAATATATATATATATATATATATATATATATATATATATATATATATGACCTCGTCCAAAG
>JAYJMF010000085.1:3057241-3076159 GCA_036873715.1 Salvia sclarea
AAATGCTCAACAATGAGTTGATCTTGATAAAGTTGTCGAGCAAGAGTTGTCTTACCAATTCCCCCCATTCCAACGATAGGGACAATCTGCAGCTTGCTCGGCGTCCCAGTCAGCCGCTCCTTCAACAGCTTCAAATCTTCATCAAGTCCGACCACGATGCTCCGGGAAGTGGCGATCAACATCTTGTAGCGCTCCGTGAGCTTCACCACTTGGTTGATCACTTGTTGTAGATCACTTGGTGTGGAAAAGGCGAAGCTCGCGGCTCCGGGGCTGGAAAGAATTTGATCGAGCATGTGGGCTTCAACAATATCTTCTGCTTTATGTGCTGCATCCCGGATTTGACTCTCCAAGCTTTCTATATCGGAGAGTGGGGAAATTTCAAGAATCTGCTGCAGGGAAACTACTTTTTCTAGGAGGGTTTGGAGTTGTGGTTTGTTGTGGTCAAGAATCCACCGTGTTTGTTGAGGATCCAAGATTTCTTCAAGGATGGTGATTAGGGATTCAAGACTGTGGGCCATTTTACTGATCTCTCTTCTCAATTTGCCACAAAATAATGGGGCAAAAACTTGCAGCAATCACAGAGTAATTCAATCTTCAAGTCCAAGAAGTAAATGAAGCTGCAGCTGAATTCTACAACTTACACTTTTGGTAAGGCTAATAATTTCAACTCAAAAAGGGGGAAAATGAAAACTCTGGTTATGAGCTGAAATATTTAATTAGGATTAGTTTTATATTGCAGATGTCGTAGTTTTATATTGATAATTGCGTTGCCTAATATATTTAATTAGGATTAGTTTTATATTGCAGATGTCGTAGTTTTAAATTGATAATTGCGTTGCCTAATGAATTTCTGAATAAACAAAAACGTATTAAAATAGTGATTTTAATATAATAAAGATAAAAATTGGTAAGTTAATATAAAAAGAAGAAAAATAATATCTTATTTAATTAGTTAATTTTCGTGAAATGATATTTTTATATTTTATTTAACGAATTATAAATACAAATTCGTGAAATAGTATTTTTAAACTTTTATTTCACAAATTTGTATGTGTAAAAATCGTGAAATAATAGATTATTTTTTTATTTTTTATGTTTACAAATCAAATTTTATTTTTAGTATTTTAAAATTGTTATTTTAATAGTTTTGAATAATCTCATATCTACTGATCGTGACTTTCAACGGGCCAAGCCCAACCCGTCAATTATTCAATTTCGAGCCTATTTTAAGAGAAACTTTGAAACGATTTTCGGGTCCAAGCCCATCTCCACCAAGCAACAGGTTGTCTTATGATCTTATCATGAAAATCCAACAATTTATTTTCGAATAATTATAATCTTTTGTGATATTGAGTCAATTTACAGTATTTTGTATCTGAAAGAAATATACATTCCCCAAAAAATAAAATAGTAAAAGATAAAATTATTATGTGGGATAATTGGGTTGCCAAGATTAATCGAAAACACACCTAAATTGTGGGAACTAGTCAAGCAATTTAAGAACCGATAAATAGTGAAAAAAATTATTACGAACTTGATACATCGAAATCGAACTAGATTATACATAATTCAAATCCAAGACAGTTGCAATAAAGAGCAAATTAAAAATGCAGCAGTTATTCAAACAAGCCAGAAAAGTTTGCATGGTACCTGCAGACACAAAAATGTAATCAGAACTTTGTTTATGTTTTAATTGGCAGAGAGTAACCGAAATATTCGAAACCTCTGCTTTTTTTTCATATAAAAAATGTCAATTATTTGGATGTTCCAAAAAAGACTAATTAAATTGGAACTATTAAACTATGAAGATATTGGTATGGAGAGAAAATAACTTAACATGCACCAGTTTAACACAATGCTTTTTTTTTTTTTGTTATTGATTATGAATCAATAAATAAATAAATAAATAGGAACCAACTATCAATATATCATACAAAAATAACCATAAGATCAACCTATGATGCAAATGGCCCAAACAAAAGTACACGAAGTCACAAATTAAGTAATTTTATGCAAGACTTTGGGTTCGAAATTAGAAAAAAAAAATGGTTTTCACAGGTTTCTAACTTATTCTAGCAGTAGAGCATATATATTCTAGCTAGCTAGCAATGGCATGATTTTTGAAGAAGAGGGAAATTTGTAAATGTCACTAAATAAAATTGCAACATAGTATATTTTATGATGGGTAACTCTTGGAATTTTTTTTGTAGCACACAACAGAGGCTCAAGGATTAGTGATCAAGCAAGGGGGGAAAAAATATTTAAGGTAAAATTTATGCAGTAAAAATGACAGCAAAATTTCATGAAATGCTAAAAAGGTCAAAATTTAGTTTACCTGTGGAGATTGATCACTCATTAACAGGAAAAATGGAGAGCTTGAATACAGTGCCGCCGGCCATAGTCTTCTTCTCCTGAATTTTCTTGGCAGATGCAACTGCAGATTTACAAAAGAACAACTCGAGTGATTGGAGGCTTGCTACCTCAGACAGCTGAATTGGAATTGCAAGCCTCTCGGAGTTCTTGAGCACGAGGCGTTTAAGCCTGGGGAAATGATGCGATGAAGCCTCCCAAAGAGATAAATCGGTCTCTTCAATTTGCAAGAATTCGAGACGTGGAAAACCTACACCAACTACCTTCCAGGTATTCCCCATAAATGCCTTCTCCTTGAGCTTGAGCACCTCGAGTTTCTCGAGCATTCCGAGGATAGTCATGTCATTCCAACTGAGGTAAGTAGCAACCAACGTGAGGGTCTTGAGATTCGGTGGGAACTGATAAGCTTGAGGAAGGCCACTCAGTCGGCCCTCTGAAGATGGCTTAGGACGCACATCGTTTACTAGCTTCAGCTTTTCGAGAATTTTCAATTTTTTCCCTAAGGTGTCAAAAGATAGAACCTTTCCTTCCAGAAGCAAGGCCAGGCGCCCGCGGATCGCCAGTTTCTTCAAATTGCAAACACGTTCAAGAATTTCAGCCGTGCAGCTCTCCACCGAAATCGTGCCCAGTGTTTGAAGCTCCGCACCGTGTTTGCTACTCTTACTTGGACTGGGCAAGGTAGTTGGCACATTTGTCTTGAAATGCCTCAGCCGACTCAAATTCCATATATCCGCTTTAACCACCAGTTTACGAGCTGTCGTGTCAAATATAAGAGTCTGTATGTTCCAAAGCTGGCTGAATTTTGCGGGAAGAATCGCCAAATCACACGACAGGGCAACGTACCTGGCATGAACCAATCGGTACAGGTCACTGGTAATTTTGGTGAATTTCATCGGCTTGACATCTAAAACTCTCAACAATTTGAAAGCTGTGAGGATGTCTGTGATGTTTTCCTCCGGCAAGTCAAATCCATCATTCGAGAAACAGACAAATGAGCGAACATGAGGGCCGGAAGGTTTTCTTGAGATGAACTCCAAGCAGTTGGAATGAATAGAAAGATGACGATACTTATCTATATCCACAATTGCAGGCACAAAATTTCCCTCCTTGAACTTGATTTCTTGGAGAAAATTCTCATTTTCATTTCCAGCCTCACTTCGGCAGAAATCACGTAAGGTATCATGAACACGACACGTTTTAACCTTACCATCAGCCTTCACCTTGTCAATCGTGACCAAGTTTCTGTTGATAAGATCCTCTAAATACATCTCTCCAGTTTCCTCCAAGCTATAGTCATCGTCTCGTTGGATGAATCCCTCCCCAATCCACATGCGGATCAATTTGGACGCCGGAATTTTATAGTCCTCCGGAAACATCCCCAGATAGAGAAAGCACGCGCGCAAGTGGTAAGGCAATCTATCATAACTCAAAGATATAAAATTCTTCAAGCGATTCCCCGGGTCTTTCTCATGAATATACTTGCCTACACGTTGGGACACCTTCTCCCACCCTTTTATCATCGAGATTGTATCCGAGGCCGAGTATTTGGTGGCCAGGATGCCACCTATGATCACTAAAGCAAGGGGAAGGAAATCACAATATCTTGCAATATGTTTTCCAATAGCTTCCAACTCGGGAGGGCATTCCTTCTTCCGGAGTGCCTCCAATTGGAGAAGCTCCCAACTTTCGTCTTCAGTAAAGAAACGCAGTTGTGTGGGAGGTCTGGGGCAACTAGCGCATTTCCCCACTTCCTCGATACGACTAGTGATCAAGATTTTACCTTTTGTATTGTCATCCGGAATAGCAACACGAAGCCTGTCCCAATCAGCTGGGCTCCAAACATCATCCATCACCATCAGGAAACTTCCTGCCCTGAGAGCGGCAGCAACCTTTCTGGCTATTTGTATGTCGTCGAGTTGGCTGATGTCATCGTCTACGGTGGTCAACTGTTTGTGGATGGCGAGAAAGATATCCTTGTCGGAGAACTCCTGAGAGATGGAAACCCATATACGGACAGGGAACTTGTAGAGGATTGCTGGATCGTTGAAAATCTTCCACGCTAGCGTCGTCTTGCCAAGCCCAAACATACCGATCAGAGAAATGACATCAAAGTAGTCGGTTTCTTCAGTGAGACGGTGTATTAGTTCTTCTGTCACATCTTCGAAGCCCACCACGTCTTTCTCCCTCGGATGTCGTACCTATTAGTATGAATTTCAAAGATGTGTTCAAGCGAAAGATATTGCAAAAATCACTACATGATTATCAAGAATTCAAGATCAAGATATTGGGGTATACTTGTGTTAGTCAAAGCTTGTGAAGTGAAAGATTATGAAGACAAATTCACTTGCATAAATCACATAATTAGTTGACAAAAGAAAAAGGAGTAGCTCACTTCACCACCAATAGTTATTGTCTTTTTTTTGCTTATATATACACATCCCTTCTTCAGCTACTATGCAAAAAGTTGAATACAACCTCAAATTTAAAAGTGCAAAAAGGGGTTCGAGAGAAAACCTTAGATATATAGAAGCTTTTGGAGAGAAAAAAATTAAATGGAAAATATCACACTTTTTTTGGACAACAATAATAAAACTTGTATCACATTTTTTGTGGACAAAGGGAATAGTATATTTTGGAGACAAAATCCAACTAGGATGATTATTACATAATTAGAAATAACAACAAAATGAACCAAGTTAACTCCCCGATGTACCACATGTTCCAGCATACACGAAAGCCTCAAAGAGATAATCACAAAGCGATGAAAAGTATCTTTTTAAAAAAAAAAATGAAAAGTATCATTTTTAGTGACGAAGTGTACACATTTTTTCTCATAAATTGTTATTGAAATCTTTAATCCAAGACATTACATAAAAATCAATGCTTTTTTTGTTCTTTATCCGTAATTTTGAGTTAGATGGAAAATAACAAATCTACTATTAAGTTTTCTTTTATAAACTTGTGTTACCTTTTTCAACTTCAAAAGACAAAATTAACCCAACGTTCTAAATTACACAAAAGCTACCTAAAATTGACCCAATTACCATTCCTATCTTTTTACTCGTCAAAATCTTTTTCCCCAAAATTTGTTCAAGCAATGCAGAATTAGAAGGCAATTTCCTCAAAATAACGAATTCCAAATTGAACAAACAGCAAATGTAGTAGGAGTATTATTGTGGAGTCAAAGTCCTATACTACGCATTTTCGACTTCAACAGACAAAATTAACCCAACTTTTTAAAATCATACAATAACTACCCAAATTGACCTAATTACCCTTCCTATCCTTTTCCTCCACAAAAATCTTTTTCCCTAAATCACTTCAATCAATGCAGAAACTCAATGAATTCCAAATTTCACAAGCAGCAAATTAGACAACAGTTAGTCAGTTACTTTGGCTTTAATATCTATATTATTATTGAAATCATTAATTAGACACATACCTAACAACCAATATCAATGCCATTTTAATGAGTCAAACCCCTTCTTTACCAACTTTCAACTTCAAAAGACAAAATAACCCAACTTTTTTAAAAAGATTATACAAAAGTACCCAAAATTGATCCAATTGCCCTTCCAATCATTGTCCTCTACAAAAATCTTTTCCCCCAAAATCAGTTCAATCAATGCAGAAAACAATGAATTCCAAGCACCAAATCAGACGACATAAATGAATCAGTTAATCAATGGACCTGATCAGCCGATTTCCCATATTTGTCAGCATCATCGACGTTGATGCTGGCGAAATTCTTCCTCGCCGCCTCCACCTTGAGCTTAACCGCCTCCACCTTCTTCCCGATTTCATGGAGGCTCACCGCAGGCTTCCAGAATTTGATTGAATGCCGTTTCTCGCTGGCCTGGGTAACAAAGGCGTCGATGACGTCCTCCAATTCATACACAACGTTGCGGATGTTGTGGACCAGCGCCTTGGTGACGTCATCCTTCCGCCTCTTCTTCAATGACTCTTTGAGGAAGGCGTTGAAGAGGTGCAGATCCTCCTTCAGATTTCCGATCTCCTCCTTTGTGTCGGTTATTAGATGCGAGTGGTAAAGCAGTAGTTCCTTCAAATTATTCAGCAGGAATTCTACTGCAGCATCCGCCATTTCTCTCTACTCTCTCACTCTAGCTAGTTTCTCACACTCTGTCTTTATTTGTGGAAAATTGTTTGATAAATTTATTGGTCAACGCCTTAGTTGGAGAGAGTCGTTAATTATTATTATTATTGTTATTAATTGAGCTTATTTAATTAACTAAAATATGCTTTCACACCACGTGCTTTTTGTTGAGTTTGGGGACGAGGTCACGTGGGATTGGAATTTATAGTAATTGCAGGGGTCATTACTCATTAGTAGTTATTAATTACACTACTTAAGCTCGTTTTCACTTAAATTATTAGGCTCACCTGCACAAATAACAATGCACAATCGAGACATTTAATTTTTTTTTGGTAAATATAATTATCAAATAATTCAATTTTTTATAGAAAATATAAATAAATAAATTATATCTGTATTTGTATGTTCTATATTCATCCAAAAATTTATATTAAAATTAATATATTAATCCATTAAAAAAAAGGTTTAAGATTAGAGAATTCTAAAATGAATTGTTGTAATGGTTTATTAATGTTGCACTAAATATTATTGTAATAGAAAAAATAATGTAAAAGAACACAAAATGGATTTAATGTTTTTTAGAAGATAAAAAAAATAATTTAAACCAACATAGATAAATAAAATTATCGTAGTTCTTTTCGTTGGAAATTGCATTTTTAAAGATATTGGCTTGACATTTAATTTAAGATGCTTATTAAATATTTTTTATAAATAATTTTTGTAAATGTAATAATTTTTAGAAAGAAGTCACCCCAAAAATAAGATAAAAGAAGAGAGAGAAATGTTGAAGAGATGAGATGGAAATTTGGACGGAAAAATCACCGTTAAAATTCTTTATTTTTCCCCTTATGTAGATTATATAGATACTAAATACTGTAGTAGTGGTATATTTAAATTGATTACTTTTATTGAAGTGTCAAAAGTTAGTAATTCAATAATAATTTGAGTGTAGATAAAGTGATTATTATTTTCCCTCGCACGATGCTCGAATTATTTATAATTTATCAAATTTAAAAATTAAAATTACATTAAAAGGTATAATATTATTAGTAAATTTTTCAATAAAAAATAGATTTTATTTAAAGGTAGAATCAGTTACAATAACCTATATTATATATTGTATATTAATGTTTTTGATGGTTACATCTTGTGCATTTTTTATATTCCAACAATAATATTTTTATTTTCATTCGAAAATCCCACAATAATATTATAGGTGCTAAGGTCAAATCACACCCTACTCTCCTACCCCCAAATAAAAACAGAAAATATTTTTTATAAAATTATATTTTAATCTCTTAATCAAAGGAAACTATTAGTTCCAAATCAAAGTAAATAACCTCCTCTGTTTTATTTATATATAAAAAATAATTAAAAATGTAAATTAGAAGAAAAATATATATGAGTTAATTGTATCCATATTAATATACAAATGATGTATATATTATTATACATATATCTACATATAAGGAATCATTATATAATTTTTAATTATTATAAATTCTTTATTTTAAATAGAAATGATTGGATTCAAGAATGATAATTTTGTAACCCAAAATACGACCAAATTAAATCATTCAAAGTAATTGTTTGAATTGTAACAAAAAATTGATGTACGAAAATTTATGTTTAATCTAAAATTGATAAATATATAATTAGCCATCAATTTTAAATAAATCACAAAAGTGCCATTAAAATCAAAATTAATTTAAAAATTAAGATTCAGCTTTAATAACAGTATGATATTGAGGTTATATAACAAAGATAAGAATATTTATATAGTCTCGCATGATCACATGCCATCTATTAAATCCAGACTTCAGTGGGGCAAGCCCAACCTATCAATTATTTAATTTTGAGCCCATCGCAATAAAATTTTGCATCACGACTTCTTTTGATCCAAGCCCAATTCCACCAATCCTAATACGGTTGTCATCATAAGTTTTATTTATAAATTTTGAAATAAGTTTTATTTAAGATTTTTTTTTTTTTAAAAATAAAAAATATGTTGGCCAATGACGTTGTGCCACATGAAACGGAGGGAGGACCATCCGCGCTCGGGCATGAGCTCTCTGGTGCAAGCGCGTGCTCGCGAGCTTGTACAACCAAAGAAACAAAATCATGCATGATAAGTATACATTTTGTATAAATCACGAAATACAAGCTACAAAGTAATAAACTTAATTAAATATCTCAAATCCGACATAATTGCACCTGCATTATCCAGCCTAAATGAAACCATGGAAGTAAAACCAGATATAAAATCTTTCCCCTACCAAAAATACTAGTAACGTAAGTTAATACAACAACATGTCTTAAGTGAAATATCGTCAATCAATTCAAAATGAACAAACCAAAGGTTGTTTGAATTATTACAATCAAATAAACATATATACAATCGTGCAAGACAAGTAGAATTTAAATTCTGAATTACAAGGCACAAACTAATAATCTTGAATCTCCCAAATACCACATAGCTGCACCTGCACTTGTATATCCAGCCTGCTGAAACCACAATAGAAAAGCTGGATTCAAAATTCCCCTTTCAAAAAAGTCACGCAGCAAGAAAAATTAACTTGTGACAAGAAAGTTAAATATTGAGAAACTAAACTATGTCAGCAAATCACCTCAATTAAAATCAATGATAAAACATTAAACATCAAGCATTGGATACACAAATGAGAGCTAGCTAGAATTTATACCTTACAAAATGCGGTCACATACGAAGTTGAAGATCATCGTTACCGTTGTCACGTTGCTCCTCGATGATCAATTTAGCTGAAGTCACAAGGGAAGGCCTGCATTCTCCATACAGCTGAATTGTTTGGAGAGTCGGGATTTCTCCAATACCGGAGGGGATCTCATCTAGATCAGGGCAGTCTTGGATAACAAGGTGACGGAGTCTCGGGAAGTTGGTCTCATCGGCTTGCCATTTCACCAGTTGTACACTTTCAAGTAGCAGGAACTTGAGCCTGCAGAACTCCTGCTCCGTTGCATCCCATTCACCTTCGAACTCGCAGCGTAGGAGTTTAAGAATTTCAAGATTTGGTAACTCACTGAGATAATTCATGACTTCGCCAACTATTTCACATCTTTCAAGAGACAACTTTTTCAACGAGGGAGGTAATCTGAGTGTTGATCGGGAAATGAGAGGAAAATAGTAAGTACCGGAGATTCCCAGTGTCTCAAGTTTGTGCAGATAGTTAAGATCAAAGGTAGTCGAGCTTCCACCATGAATTCCCAATTTCTTGACGTTGGGGATTCTTTGGAGGAACTCATGGCTTGAATTGACAGAAACAAAAGTCTGTAGCTTATCTAGAATGAAGCCATCCAAATCACTCCCATCATTGGTGTAAAAGGAGAATGTTCCTCCATAAACCAACACATGTCTTAACTCTGTCATCTGCAGTATCTCACATGGCAGATCAAAATTGAAACCAAGAAAACTAGAAATAACCAATGTTTGCAAATTGCACAATCTTGAGATTCCGGAAGGCAGTTTCTCTTCATCCACATGACTTACATCGTGCATTCTGTTTGCTGAGAAAGCTAAGTAGCGTAAGTTGAGAATCTCCAGTACTTCTGTTGGGAACTTTTGGAACCATATATTGAGCAAGTCGAGCACCCTCAACAATCTTAGAGCCGACAAGACATCAGACGGAAATATACACCGTGTACGACGCCTGACAGTAGATAGAAAGGAACGGGCCAAAGGCATGGATTCTGATGCATAGAAAAGATTGATATTGCGAAGAGATGGATGTATACTCACACGGCGTATGCCTTCAACCTCTCCACCTTGCTTCTTACCAACGTGCACAAATCTCTGCTCTTCCGCTTTCTTCAAGCACAAATCCCTCATCAGATCATGCATCCCGTAACTGTTTGCTCTCCCGTTACGCTTTAGAGTTCTAACAAAAACAAGGTTTCTGTCAACAAGAGCCTTCAAGCAATCTTCGGCCTCCTCTTCCAAGCTTTTATCTCCCCTTGATTTCAGAAACCCCTCCGCAACCCATAGCCTTATGAGTTTGGAGGCCTTAACCTTGTGATCTTCGGGAAAAGCTGCCATGTACAGGAAACATGGCCTCAAGCTACTCGGCATGTGATTATAACTCAAAGAAAGTATGTCAAAGAACTGCCCATCTGATCCAGCAGCTGCTGTTACATCATTTGCGACATTCTCCCAAACATCTTCAGACATATTAGCCTTAGACGACAAGAGCCCTCCAATGACACAGATGGCAAGAGGAAGCCCCCCACAATTTCTTGCGATGCTTTTTCCAATCCTTTCTAATTCAGCAGGGCAATCCTGTTCATCTCTGAACACCACTTGATGTAGTAGATTCCAACTGTCTGACTTGTTTAGCAACTGCATATTGTGTTGTTTACTATGTGAGTTTGCATGTTCGGCCACTTGGGTTTCCCTAGTGGTGATCACGATTCGACTCCCCTTATTGTTGTCCGGCAGGTACATCCTTATCTCATCCCAAAACCTGATGCTCCAAATATCATCTAACACAATGATATATCTTCTACCATATAAGCTACGATACAAAATATCTTTTAACTCATGACTTCCTGTTTTAGCATGTTTGTTACATTCTTCTCCAATTATGCAACGAAGAAGGCTTAAGAGAATTGCTTGCATATCGTAATCTTGAGAAACAGTGGTCCAAGCAAGAGATGTAAAGTGCTTAACAATGGCAGGATCTTGATAAAGTTTATGAGCAAGAGTGGTTTTACCTATCCCACCCATTCCCACGATGGGCACGATCTCCAGCTTGCTCTGCATCCCTATCACCCGATCCATCAACTCAATCAGATCTTCATCAAGTCCCACCACAGCCTTCGACTGCACCTGATGCCCTTCATCAACGACGCTCTTGGAACTCGTATCATGCGAGATAGACGAGCCACAGCTTGATGTTGCCTTTTCCTTGATGAGCTTCATCACTTGTTCCATTACAGAATCAAGTTCATGCATCACTTGTTGTAGTTCTGGTGTAGAACAAGTAATGCTCACTTCTGCTTTGGGATTGCAGATTTGTTGAAGCCTGTAGACCATTTTTCCTAGTAGAGATTTGTCTTGGGTGTTGTAGTGATCAAGCATTCGGTCGAGCATATGTGATTCAATCATGTCTTCTGCTCTATGTGCTGCATCACGGATTTCACTCTCCAACCATTCTATGTTGGAGAGTGAGGTTTCTTCAAAAATCTGTTGAAGAGAAACAGATTTTTCAAGGAGGGATTGGAGTTGTGGTTTGTTGTGATCAACAATCCATCTTGTTTGTTGAGGATTCAAGATTTGTTCAAGGATGGTGATGAGTGATTGAAGATTGTAGGCCATATTTTCTGATCTCTTTCTCACTCACAACAACAACACAAAAAATCTTGCAGCAATCACAGAATGATTCAATCTACAAGCAATTAGGCTGCAGCTGATTTCTTCAGCCGACACCTTTGACAGCCTGTTACCTTAAATTTTTATAGCCTATAGTAAATAAAAATTGTAGCATGTTACTGTATTAATCATGCATGTCTAATGTCAACTGTAAATGAAAATATTTAAAAATTCATACATCATGTGCATGTAGTGATTTGGGATATTATATCATATAATACATTATATTAAGTAATTCAATGCCTAATGAATTTACTCATACATTTTGCAAGCAGGGGTTTTTTCATTTATTGTAGGATGTTGATGAGGGATTGAAGAGTATAGGCCATTTGTTTGATCCATTTTCACTCACAAAAAAAAAAAGAAAAAAAAAAGAGGAAAACCATGCAGCAATCACAGAAGATTCAATCTACAACAAAGTAATGAAGCTGCAGTAGAATTCTTCAACTCTCACTTTTGACAGTCTGTAACCTTAAATTTTCAACTCATATCATAATATAAAATTGAAACATGTTAATGTATTAATCATGCATGTGTTGGTCAACTCAAAACAAAACTCATGCATGTCAGCATGTGCTGTAGTGGTAATTAATGGGCTATATAATATGTTTATCATTTGATTCAATATTTGATTAGTTAATGTATTTGATTAGTTAGTGTTACTCATAATGTATTGGCCACTCTAGAAACTAAACAATCATAGCAGAATTACTTCAAAATGTATGAAGAACATCAAACATTATGCAGAAGCTAGCATTATTACCTTTCGGAAATGCGGTCAGAGACGAAGTTGGAGGTCATCGTTTCCAAGATTACGTTGCTCCTCGATGATCAGTTTAGCCGACTCCACAAGGGAAGGACTGCAGTGTTTATCCAACTCGATTGTTCGGAGGGTTGGGATTTCTCCAATATGAGAAGGGATTTCCCCTAGAGCAGGACAGTCTCGGATAACAAGGTGATGGAGTCTTGGGAAGTTGGTCTCATCGGCTTCCATTTTCACCAGATATACTCTATAAAGCAGCAGAAACTTGTGCGTGCAGAACTCCTGCTGCGTTGCATCCCATTCCTGCGGGTTACCCCCACATTCGAACTCGCAATCTTGAAGTTTAAGAACTTCAAGATTTGGTAACTCACAAAGATAGTTCATGAATTCGCCAACTATTTTAGATTTTGTGACAGACAACTTTCTCAACGAGAGAGGTAACCTAAGTGTTGATGGGGAAACAAGACCTTTCTCATATGTACCGGAGAATCTCAGTGTCTCAAGTTTGTGCAGATGGCGAAGATCAAAGATAGACGATGCATCTACAATTCCCAACTTCTTCACATTGGGGATCCTTAGGAGGAATTCTTGGCTTGAAACGACCGGATCAATCGTCTGTAGCTTTTCTAGAATGAAGCCACTGCTACTCCAATCACCAGATGAAATGCGGATTGTTGCTCCATAAACCACTACATGCCTCAACTCCGCCATCTGCAGTATCTCAGATGGCAGAGTAATATGATCACCGCCAAAGCAGAGAACCAAGGTTTGCAAATTGCACAATCTTGTGATGTCGGAAGGAATCCGTTATAACTCAAAGATAGAATTCTATATAACTGCTGCTCGTAGTCTTCAAGTTGAGCTGCTGCTCTTACATCATTTGCAACATTCTCCCATTAACGTTCTGTCCTATTTGTCTTGGACAACAAGAGCCCTCCGATAGTCCGGATGGCAAGAGGAAGCCCTCGACAGTTGATTGCAATGTTCCTTCCAATCCTCTCTAAAGCAGCAGGGCAATCCTCTTCTCCAAACACAATTTGGCGAAGTAGTTCCCAACTTGTAGACTCGCTTGGAAATTGCATCTCATGCGCACTATGTGAGTTTACGTTTGCAGTAAAATTCGACAGCCTCGTTGTGATCACAATTCGACTCCCATTACTGTTGTCCGGCAAGCACATCCTGATCTCATCCAAGAATTTAATGCTCCATATGTCATCAAACACAATCATATATCTTCTACCATACAAGTTACACTACAAAATATCTTTTAACTCGTGACTTTCTTTTCCAGTATGTTGCTCAGATTCTTTTCCAATTATGCAATGAAGGAGGCTTAATATAATTGCTTGCATATTGTAATCGCATGAAATCACAATCCAAGCACGATATTGGAAGTGAGAAACAATAAGTTCATCTTGATAAAGTTTACGAGCAAGAGTGGTTTTACCTATCCCACCCATCCCTACGATGGGCACCATCTCCAGCTCGCTCTGCATCCCCATCATCCGATCCATCAACTGCCTCAGATCTTCATCAACTCCCACCATGATCCTTTTCTTACGCTCCATGAGATTGATCACTTGCTCCATTACAGAATCAAGTTCTTTGATGACTTGTTGTAGATCTGGTATGTGAAAAGTAATTAAAGCTCACGGCTTCGGACTCGACAGAATTTGGTCAACCATGTGAGATTCAATAACATCTTCTACTTCATGTGCTGCATCTCGGATTTCACTCTCAACACTTTCTATGTCGGAGAGTGAATATTTTTCAAGAATCTACTTGTGAGAAACAGATTTTTGGAGGAGGGATTGGAGTTGTGGTTTGTTGTCATCAACAATCCAACGTGTTTGTTGAGGATCCAACATTTGTTCAAGGATGGCAATGAGGGGTTGATGTTGGGTTGCCTTGAATTATTCTCCCAGTCCGCACTATCTCCCGCTTCGCAAACGGTATACAGTATTGGGCTTTAGTATTCGTGTTGGGCTGAGCCCATCTGATGTATTCTCTTAGTACTATATATATGGTCTTAGAGATCTGTAATCTGTAATCCGAAAACCCTAGCCTCCATAGTGAAATCTGTTCTCCTCTCTGCCCGTGGACGTAGCCAATTGGTGAACCACGTAAATCTGTGTCTTCTTTATGTTTCTGTTTTCTGTTTGTTTGCTCTTTAATCCCCTATTCCGTCATAACACATGGCTTGGATGGATACTAAAAATAGTCTGCAGCTTGGGTAGTATGAAGCCACCCCAATCACGAAATTCATTCAAACATGAATTTCGCTGATAAGCCACCACATGTCTTAACTCTGCCATGTGCAGTATCTCCCACGGCAGAGAAATAATAGTCATTAAGCAAAGTCGAAGAAATAACTAAGGTTTGCAAATTGCACAATCTTGAGATATCGAAAGATAGTTATCCATAAATAGAGCAGGAAAAAGCTAAGTAGCGTAAGTTGACAATTTGCTGCATTTTTTGTTGGGAGCTGAAAGACCTTCATCTCGAGCAAGTCCAGCACCCTCAACAAGTTTAGAGCCAACAAGACAGCAGATGGAATTCTTGACAATGTATAACCCGTGCTTAGAAAAGAACGGGCCGAAGGCACGGATTCTGATGCATACAAAAGATTGGTATCTTGAAAAGATGGATGCATACTCACACGGCGTATGCCTTCAACCTCTCCAACTTCCTTGTTCCCAATGTGTACAAATCTTTGCTCTTCCGCTTTCTTCAAGCACATATCCCTCATCAGATCATGCATGCCGTAACTCTTTGGTCTCCCATCAGACTTGACTGCTCTAACAGAAACAAGGTTTCTACCAACAAGAGCCCTTAAACAATCTTCTGCTCGTCTTCCAAACTTTTATCTCCATTTGGTTTCAGAAATCTCTCCGCAACCCATAACCTTATCAGTCTAGAGGCCCTAATCTCGTAATCTTCAGGAAAAGCTCCCATGTACAAGAAACATGGCCTCAAGTGACTCGGCAAATGGTTATAACTTAAAGACAGTATAACAGATAACTGTCCATCTGATTCAGCTACGGCTGCTCTTACATCATTTGCAACATTCTCCCAAAAACCTTGTGTCCTATTAGCTCGGGACAAGAGCCCTCCAACGACACAAATGGCAAGAGGAAGCCCCCCACAATTTCTTGCGATGTTTCTTCCAATCTTTACTAATGCAGCAGGGCAATCTTCTTCATCTCCAAACACCACTCGACAAAGTAGATTCCAACTTCCTGACTCGTTTAGCAATTGCATCTCGTGTTGTTTACTATGTGATCCATTTACTTTTGCACGTAAATTAAGAAAATGTTTGTTTGTAATAATAAGGGCAATATGATCTCACCAATTTGTGTGCTAATTGATTGTCATTTTGGAAATGAGTCAATACAAATGGGACAATCCAATAAAAAAAGTAGGTCAATACCAATGGGACGAAGGAAGTACTATAATACTCTCTTCGTCCCATGAAGCGTGAGGTTTGGACACGAGAATTAAGGAGGAACTGATTAGGGATTTATGTGTAGGTAATAAAATTGAGAAGTGATTATATGCATATTTTTAATTCTTTATTCTTTTTTTTTTAAAAATTTTTATTTTTATAAATTAAAGTGTTTTACACTAAAACTTATTTTAAATTTTAATATATTTAAATTTTTTATTTTAAAATCTTCTATTATATTTATGTGTTTATTTTATCTTATGGAGTATATATTATAAGTACATGAAAAACGTGTGAAAAATTATATAATTTAAACTTTTTAAAGATTAGAATATAGAGTAAATAAATTTTTTAAATAAATATGATATTCTTAATATTAAAAAATATATATTATTCACAAATATAATAAAAATATTATACACATATACAATAGATGATGATATTAATATAGAATTGGCTGTATTTTAATTCTTTTTTATTGTGGTTGGTTTGTGTGAACAAACTACTATAAAAGTTTGTGGCTGCTGATATTATATTATGCATGCATGATTGGTTGGGTGGCCTAGCTAACCGCTTAGTGCTGAGCACATTATAATATTTTAATTACCTATGAAATGATTGATGCAAGTGCTGCTATTATTTTATGACCATCTAATAATGTGGGAAAATTTTAAAATCACGCATGATAAGTATAACCAAAGAAACAAAATCATGCATGATAATATAAATTTTGAAATAAAAGTTACAAAGTAATAAACTTAATTAAATCTCTCAAATCCAACATATAATTGCACCTGCATTATCCAGCCTAAATGAAATCATGGTAACAAAACCAGATATAAAATCTTTATTAAAAATTCTAGTAACATGGGCTCATGGGCTTTGCCAAAACTCACCTAAGTGCAAAACGAATCTTAAATTATAGGAACTTGTTAAACAACTAAAGAACCGACTCAAAAGGAACAAAAAAAACTTGTTGAAATAAGTTGATACAACATGTCTTAAGTGAAATATCGATAGACGACAATGAATTCAAAATGAACAAACCAAAAGTTGTTGTTTATGATAATCAAATAAACATATATAATCATGCAAGATAAGAAGAATTTTGGAATAAATTCTGATTTACAAGGCTCAAACTAATAATCTTGAATCTCCCATAAACGACTTGTAATTCACAAACTAATAATCTTGAATCTCCCAAATACGACATAGTTGCACTGCATATTCAGCCTGCTGAAACCACAATAGAAAAATCGGATTTTAAATTCCCCTTTAGAAAATGTTAAGGTATATTATGTTCTAGATTAGAAAGAACAATTATCTTGCGACAAGAAAGTGGAACATTGAGAAACTAAAATATGTTAGCAAACCACCTCAAAATCTATGGTAAAACATTAAACATTAGAAGTGGCTAGCATTTATACCTTGCACAATGTGGTCACATACGAAGTTGAAGGTCATTGTTCCCGTTGTCACGTTGCTCCTCGATGATCAGTTTAGCTGAAGCCACAAGGGAAGACCTGCAATGTTTACCCAACTGGATTGTTTGGAGAGTCGGGATTTCTCCAATACCGAAGGGAATCTCCTCTAGATAAGGGCAGAATTGGATCACAAGGTGACAGAGTTTTGGGAAGTTGGTCTCATCGGCTTTCCAGTTCACCAGGTTTACTACTCTATCAAGTAGCACGAACTTGAGAGTGCCGAACTCCTGCTGCGTTGCATCCCATTCCCGCGGCTCCCCACATTCAAAATCGCACATATGAAGTTTAAGAACTTCAAGATTTGGCAGCTCACAAAGATAATTCATGAAATCGCCAACTATTTTACAATTTGTGAGGGACAACTTTTTCAACGAGGGAGGCAATCTTACTACTGATGGGCACGTGGGAACTAAATTGAGACTACGGGAGAATCTGAGTGTCTCAAGTTTGTGCAGATCGTAAAGATCATAGATAGACGAACTGCCTATGATTCCCAATTTCTTTACATTTGGGATCCTGTGGAGGAATTCCTGGCTTGGATTGACAGGAAAAATAGTCTGTAGCTTATCTAGAATGTAGCCGCCCCAATCACTGTCAACTCGAGTACGAAAGGTTAATGTTCCTCGATAAACCACCAGATGTCTTAACTCTGCCATTTGCAGTATCTCACGCGGCAGATAAATAATAGAGTGATCAAGCGAAGTCGAAGAAATAACTAAGGTTTGCAAATTGCACAATCTTGAGATATCGGAAGACAGTTGTCCATGAATAGAGCAGGAAATAACTAAGTAGCGTAAGTTGACAATCTGCAGTATTTCTATTGGGAATCCAATGAGCTTCATCTCAAGCAAGTCCAGCACCCCCAACAATTTTAGAGCCAACAAGACATCTGGAGTTCTGCACACTGTCCAACCCGTGCATAGAAAAGAACGGGTCAAAGGCATGAGTCCTGATGCATAGAAAACATTGATATCACCAACAGGTGGATGTATACTCACTCGACGTATGCCTTCAATGTATCCACCCTGCTTCTCACCAATGTGTACAAATCTCTGCTCTTCCGCTTTCTTCAAGCACAGATCCCTCATCAGATCATGCATACCATAACTCTTTGGTCTCCCATCAGACTTGACTGCTCTAACAGAAACAAGGTTTCTACCAACAAGAGCCCTCAAACAATTTTCTGCCTCGTCTTCCAAACTTTTATCTCCATTTGGTTTCAGAAATCCCTCCGCAACCCATAACCTTATCAGTCTAGAGGCCTTAATCTCGTAATCTTCAGGAAAAGCTCCCATGTACAAGAAACATGGCCTCAAGTGACTCGGCAAATGGTTATAACTT